>VXCM01008712.1:36718-50099 GCA_014773175.1 Lucifuga dentata
GAGAGAGAGAGAGAGAGAGAGAGAGAGAGAGAGAGAGAGAAGGAGAGAGAGGAGGAGAGAGAGGAGGAGAGAGAGAGAGAGAGAGAGGGAGAGAAGAAGAAAGTGGGAGAGAGAGAGGGAGAGAAGGAGAGAGGAGAGAGAGAGGGAGAGGAGAGAGAGAGAAGGAGAGAGAGCGATAACATATTGAGAAATTTCTGAAAATAATTAAATTTTTAAAAAATTTAATTTTTTTAAACTCACAAATTTGAGAGTTTTTTTCTAAATACATGACCTTATTAAATTATACTTTTCCATTGGATTTGGTAATAAAGACGTGCTTTTAGCGCAAAATCATGGAATTATCATAAGCGTACAGACTTTTAAAAGTGGCAAATTTTTGAGTTTTAAATCTTGCAAATTTCCGACTTCAAAAACTTGAAATAATGCCTCCTGATTTTTTTTTTCTCGTCTTGTATGGCCGTAACGCTGTCATAGATGTTACACCTGAACCCAGAGAAACGTAATTTCATTCTGCTACACGACAGACCAGAAGTCTGAGGCCACCCCCCAAATTTAAAAAAAATCATCAATACACTGTTTGTTTTACAATTTATTGCACGGGAAATTATAAAAATACATAAAATAAATGTAATAATTAGCTTTCAAGAAGAATTAGTCACCAATTCTCACATTCTGCAGCCACTCTGGCTGCAGAAATGATTTTTCATGAAGGCATCAGTCTGTATTAGTGCAGCACTCCTGTTGATGTGTTTTAACATTCTATTCCTACTGTCTGCCTTCTCCCACATTATTCTTGATTAATACAGGAGCTACACCATCTGATCATGCTACATCTGGGCGTGGCCTCAAACGTCTGGCCTGTAGGGTAGATGTGCAAATGTATGGTTGCTATGAATAAACTCCTGATTGATTGATAGATATTGGAAAAGATGTCCCTTTAAGATGCCCATCCGTCTTCCCGCTCGTTTCCCTCTGGATTTACTCGTTTATTTTTTTATTCTCTCGCCACTGTAACTAAACTGAGAGAGGGATGAAACGTGTAACTAGACTCTGAATTACCTAAGAATGACGTGGACCTTGATGATGGTAACTGATGATAAATATAGTCTGAGCGTGTGTGTGTGTGTGTGTGTGTGTGTGTGTGTTAATAGTGACTCACTCTCGTGGCAGTAGGTGCCGGTGAATCCCGCCTCGCAGGAGCAGCTGAAGTTCCCGGCTGGCAGGCTGATGCAGAAGCCGTGGGGTCCGCACACGTTGGACGAGATGTGCCACACCCTCTTCTGGGTGTCGTTGGTCGCCACGGCAACAGTGCAACTGTCAATCACTTCAAATCAAAAATTGCAAAGGTGAGAGAAATATAAAGAAAACATGCAAACGTTTTAGATCGTGGAGAAGCTTTATATCGTGACGGTTTCATCGCATTCTGGTTAAAATGCGGCATTACCTTGGCAACGGTTGGTCTTGCAGTGGTCTTTGAGCTCCGAACAGGTTTTGCCTTCGTAGTTGTCCGGGCAACTGCAGTAGAAATCTCCAATCAGATTGTGGCACGGGGCCTTGTTCTGACACGGGTTCGGACTGCACGGGTCGTTCTGCACCTACAGATGAACAAAAANCGGGGCCTTGTTCTGACACGGGTTCGGACTGCACGGGTCGTTCTGCACCTACAGATGAACAAAAAAATTACCGATTTCCTTCATTAATGGTAAATTAGAACCAATTTTGAAAGAAACCTGCTAGAATTAGATTATTTACTTCCTGAAAATGACTTTTTGATGGTAAATTTTGGACAGAAATTACCGTATATACTGCAGTATAAGCCGACCCCCTGATTTTGTTCCATCAACTTATTTGTTTAGCAAATTACCTGTTTTTCTGGGTATTGTCATAGTATTCCTCTGATTATCTGAAAATAATCCACGTACCGGTAAACATGATATTTATTTCAGCAGCTGATTAACATAACTGACCAATCACAGCAGAGCTTACTGGCCTCCACAAAATGTGCTGAATAAGATGTTTAGTCAGGAAATATCTCATTCTAAGGTCTGATTTAAACTATTTTCCATGGTAGTGGTAATGGGTAGTATTTCCACCTGGAAATTTCCTTCTCTGGGATCTAATTTGAATTTCTCATGTATAAGCCGACCCCCGATTTGCTTTGTGATATTTTGGTAATAAAAACTCAGCTTATACTCGAGTATATACAGTAATTATCAGCGTGATTTAAGAATGCAGTCGAAAGACCCAAAAATCAGAGAATCCTACGACTTCTAAAAAAACACCAAATGCTCAGCTGATGTACAACAAGACAGAATATTTCTATTCTTTATTTGACCCTTTTATCATAAATAATCACAAAACAGCTGAATGAATGACTGTTTATAATCTCAGACAAAAATCACACCAATTTGAATCAATAACCAGAACAGGAAGTAGAACAGATGGAACTTAAACAACATCATCTTTACTGGAAGATTCTCACCTCACAGGTGGCACCGGCGAAGCCCTGCGGACATTCGCACAGGAAGCCGTCCAGCAGGGCGTGGCAGCGGCCGCCGTTCTTACAGGGACCGCTGGAACATCGGTTTCTCTGAATCTCACAGTGACGACCCACAAAACCCGGCTGGCAAATGCACTGGTAGCTTCTAGCCACCTCCTGCAACGATGACAGGAAGTTACAAAAACCCCAAAGAGGCAACGCTTCCAATTTATACCCATTGATTTGACAACATGAGAAGTTTTATTAATATACCAGACTTGAAACGCGCTGAGATAAATAATCCATCACAGCGAAAATGACATCAATGAAATTTGTCGTCAAAGTAACTTTATTTAACCGATCCGACACGGAGCTGCACGAATGAAAATGTATGTCTACGCCAGGAAATATAGTTCCGGCTTTTACTGAGAAATTAAAAATGACCATCTGTTCTACATTCAAACGTAGGTTTTAGCAGACAGAACTTTGAATTTTAAGGTGTGTGTGTGTATGTGTGTGTGTGTGTGTGTGTGTGTGTGTGTGTGTGTGTGTGTGTGTGTGTGTCACCTGAGGTTTTGATTTTGAAAGATTTTGGGGTTTTGGCAAAATACTGTAATAGGAAAACTAAAATACGGTTTCATATTTTGGAAAATGGTTGTCAGTAACATAACGTGTATACATGTAGTATTTATTGGACTTAAAGGACCATACCACCAATTTTGCATGTTTGAGCGTAATATATTCAATTTTCATACATGTAACGTTACTGACAGTCATTTCTCAAAGCATACTACTGGAACGGTGAATTAAAAATGTTTTTCCTACCTTCCAGACCTCCATTGGTTTCAGTTCATTCTGCTATTAAAATCAACTTGTTGATACTGTAAACGTTCTTGGGATAGGTAATCCATCATCACCAACAAGACGTGTATTCAGGTTTTTTTAGAAGTTATGTAATTTTAGTGTTTAAGCTCAATAAAAAGCGTGGAGTGAATGTATGCCTCCACCGGGGAATATAGTCCCAAAAGAAGACCTGCGTTTATGGAAAAATTTAAAGGACCGTGACTTCATAAGGCTGTGTAACTATTAGCAGGAGAAACATGGATTTTTAAGGTGGGTGTATCACTTGAATATTTGATTTTGAAAGATTAAGAGATTTAGCAAAATATCAGGAAAGCTGAAATACGGTTTTATCCTTTGGGAAATGATTGTCAGTAACATAACATGTATGAAAATTAAATATATTAGGCTCAAAGATGCAAAATGGATCCTTAAAACATGCAAAATTACCGGTATAGCCCTTTAATTAAATGAATGGTAAATTCAACCACATAATACAGAGCGGAGTTCATTATTGATATTTTCCAATAGGTAATATTTGCTGATTGGTGGCCCTGTCTGCACATTTAGATAATCGCTATCATTTTCTATGAAATTATCAGGCAGCAGCAAACGCCACAGAATTTACCGGCTTCCACACACTGACAGCTTTATAAATCTTGTTTATCGGTGCGTCAGGCTAATACGCTGCATGTTGTGATAACCGTTTGCCAAAAAGCATTCTTTATTGATTTCTCAATTTTGATCAAATTAAAAAAACGGCGTGAGTTGGTAACGGGTGTTTGAGCAGCATAACAGCCCTGAGTGCATTCTTTGCTGCTCTGACAGCCGCTTTGATCCGCAGTAATCGGTTGAATCATGTATAAATTGCGTCATAGTTTCATGCTGAGAACAGATACTTTCCTCTGCGTGTGTGTGTGTTATTGCTGAAGGCTTCTCGTTTGACTTGATGTTTCTCTCACCTTGCACGTCCCTCCGTTCTGACACTGTCCGTGGCAGCTGTTGATGTCTGATGAGAGAGAAAATCAGCTTTATTTTTTAGGTTTTAGCAGGAAGTGGCGTGCACGGTTTGCTGTGGCATGCAGCGACAGGAGAAAAGTAGATCCTGGAAGAAACTCAGATGCAGATTCAGAGGCGAGGGCATGGAATGAAGCGAAACGACCCTTTAAGATTTCCCCCGAAATCATCCACAGAAGTTTAAAGGAACATACCGCTAGTTTTTGCATGTTTGAGCCCAATAAACCTGCATACACGTTACGTTACTGCCAAACACTTCCTAAACAGATTAAAAAATTAGAATTGTTTTTCCCACCTTCCAGACTGTCATTGAGTTCAGTTCATTCCAGTACGATATAAAAATCAACCATTCAATAAATAATAATCCATCAGTGAATCAAACACTTTTATTATTTCCTGCTTAATTTAACCGATCCAACATGAAACTACATAGAGGAAAACGTACGTCTCCGCTAGGAAATATAGTCCCAAGAAAAATCAACTTGTAGATACTTGAAACGGGCTTGAGATGAATAATCCATCACGGCAACACGCCATCTTTTAAATTTTTGTTAAAGTTACTTAATTTAACTGATTTAATTCAACACAGAGCTGCACAGAATAAAACGTATCCCTCCACCAGGAAATATAGTCCCAGGAAAAGATGGCTTTTACTGAGAAATTAAAAATGACTGTGCCTTCTACATTAGGACATAAGTATCAGCAGGTGAAAAATTGAATTTTAAGGTGTTTGCATCACCTGAACATTTTATTTTGAAAGATTAGGGAATTTGAAAAATAACACAAAAACTAAAATACGGTTTTATGTATGTACGCAGGTAGAATTCATCAGGCTTAAACATGCAAAATCGCTGGAATGGTTCCTTTAAGAGTCATATGAAACAGAGTCCGCTTTAGTTAGAGTGGAGACCGGTCAGGCCGGGACGTAGGAGGAGGAAACAGCCTTCAGATGGAGGAGGAAGCAGAGCGGTGGCCGGCGGCGGCCAACAGATTTCTGAATTGATACTAACTGGCGTCACAGTTCCGTCCCACCCATCCAGGAAAACAGCTGCAGTGATATCCACCAATCAAGTTTTTGCAAGAGTAAGCATTGAGGCAAGGCCAAGGCTTCCCCACACACTCATTAACGTCTGCAAAATGGACGAGAGAGAGAGAGAGAGAGAGAGAGAGAGAGAGAGAATCTCCATAAGCCCCATCACCTCGCAAAAACCAAAGCTGGTGATGCTGATGTACGACTGCAGGGATTCATTGAACTTCCAAATGTTTTCCTAATATTTGTACAGCTTTCCTGCTTTTTTTGGGGCTCCTGATAACCTTCCGACCTTCCCCGCACCACGTCCACGTTAGCTTCCGATCCGCTAGCATCTGCTTCAGACGCTAGCATCCATTTCTCATTATTTCACCATTTTTTGAAAAACACGTTTGGAGACGTTTCTCTGGGTTTCTGTCCGTTCAGATGCTAACGGAACCTTAGCTCAGTCGGACTTCTGCTCTCTATTTCCCTCGCAGCTTTGCCCCTCCCCCCCTGCAGCATTTCAAGTGGTCAGTTTCAGAGGCGGCGGCGGCGGCCAAGTCGCCTCGCTCACTATAAACCCAGCAGTGCATTAATACTACTCCCAGGAGGTAAGCGGCACCTGTTAGCCTGCTGAAACTCAACACCCTACTGCCCCCGACTCCCACCTCCACCCCACCCCACCCACTCTCTCAGGTACCACCCGCTCCCCGAAAAGGCGGGAAGCTCTGAGAATAACAGAATCCGTGTCGCATTTCGGTTCCTCCCCGAGTGTGTTTCCCGTGCAGTCCCTTCAAAAGGCGGCGAGAGCTCAGCCATGGCAGCGGGGCTTCGCCTCGCCGTAGCGTACNCGCCGCCACGCTGCCACACCCAGTCTGGAGCCAAAGATAACCCTGCTGGGTATATTTGGTCCCGAGGCTAGCAGTTGCCAGGCAAGAGGTTATTTTTAACTTTACTCAAGTCACCTGGCTCGAGCGGCAGATGATATGCAGCCAGCAACTCTGGTGAGCATGCACACACACATGCACACGCGCGCACACACATGCACTCACGCGCACACACACACACATGGCAGTACCACAGTAACACGGCGGTTCATGGGAGGATAAACAAACAACTTGATACGCTGCAACTCTGCAAGCAAATGGGATTCACACACGCGGCGTTCAACGAACGTGCAATGTACAGTAACACGCACACACACACACATACACACACGGAAACATATCAACCAACATGCAACAGAAGCTGCATTCAGGGTCAAACTAATTAAAACTGTAATTAATCCTGTTTTTATTTAGATTATCGTGACATTTTGAAAAATGTCTTCCTGCAGCTGAACGATCTGCGTGACGATATTTAGAAGTCAAACAGACATTTTGTTGGTCATAATTTGTTCTTTGAAGTCTTAAATGATTGTGAGACGTTGAGGTTCACCTATCTGGCAGGTCCTTCCCGTCCATTCAGGAGGACAAAGACACTCGAAGCCGTTCTCCAGGTCGATGCAGGTTCCGCCCCGAGCGCAGGGGCCCGAAGCGCATTCATCCGTGTCTGAAACGCAAAACACACGAAAATGGAATCAACACCAGGAAGCTAATCTTCCGTCCTCTGTGAACTTCCTGCATCCTCGAACGCCACACAGATGCCGTACGATGTAATCTTGTCCGCGTGAACTCGCGCTGTGTTTTTGAATCCTGAGGTCAAAGTCTGAGATTCCAAACGTTCATGTAAAACAAAAAGCTCAGGACAGTTTTGTCTGTAGATTTATTCCATTCAAATAAATATATGGCCACGCCCACAAAACGCTGACACGGAGAAAGAGACTTTACCTGAGAACTATGCAAAACAAAAAAAAAGATAAAAAAGAAAAAGATGTGCGTTGTTTGGAAGATGCAGACAATCTGGTCTGTCTGTTTTGCAGAAAAATAAGACACAAGTCCATAAAATCAACCAATCAGTAGTCTAGAACCTCAATAATCAAGATTACAAGTTGCACATGTAGAATTCTATGACTTTATGATCTAAAGAGTTCTGATGGATCTGGTTTAATCGCTTTGATTCACATTTGTTCATTTAAATTCAGGAAACTTCACTTTGAATTTTGAGTTCAAGACATCGGAGACTTTTTTAAAACTGTCAACGAGTCCGACATGTCTCTGGAAATGTCAGAAATTGATCCGATCTCCTCATCCCTCAATTTAATATCATTTGGGCAAATAACTGGACTTTGCAAACGACGGCCGGTCGACCTGAAATTCATCAGCGACTGTAAATCAGGTTAAAACCGTGCAGCGTCTGCCTGCCTTAATAGGAGCAACATGCTAGTTCTTCATGCTAACGCAGCTAATGTGATCTGTGGAAGCTTAAAATGAGTTTGGCGTTGAGAAAAGTTTTGGACCCGCTCACCTTTAGCACAGGTAGGGCCGGACCAGCCTGCAGGACAGTGACACTCGAACCCGGACGGGACTTCGTGGCACGTCCCGCCATTAGCGCAGGGATTAGACACACAGGCGTGTTCAGCTGGAGAGCAGAAAGATGTAAAAATAAAGAAAGAGAAGGAGAAACATGATACCACCAACGAGAGAGAGAGAGAGAGAGAGAGAGAGAGAGAGAGAGAGAGAGACTACAGTGACCAATAAGGACACAACTAGGACTTTACTATTAGCTAGCTATAAAATATTAGCGATTAACCAGTTAATGGGCTGTGTTTTCATTAGGACGTCAGCAAATCCTTCAGAGGGAAATTAAAGGACCATACCGTCTGTTTTGCATGTGCCAAGCTCAATAAATACTATCTACTACGATACAAAATGGTTCAAAAATGGTTGACAGTAACATAACGTGTATGCGGGTTGTATATATTAGGCTCAAACATGCAAAAGCACCGGTATGGTCCTTTAAATAGTCTGTTGTGGTCCGTTATTATGTTGGGCGAGCATCAGAACAGCGCTGATGGAAACAAAAGAAACAGAGGTTTATGATTTATTAGATTTATCAGATAAAAAAACCGTATAAATTTTGGAAAAAAGATGCTGTAGCACCAAAAACATGTAGGGAATGATGCGTTCAAGGACTCACCGATCTCACAGTTCTTGCCAGAGTAGCCGTCCGGACAGGCGCAGTTATATTCATCTGGCTCCGTGTTCATACATGTTCCTCCGTTTTTACACGGACGGTTTGTCCCACAGTAGTTCAGATCTGCAGAATAAAACGAAACGACGAGGCGAGATGATATCAGAGGTCACCGTACGATATCTGACGTTATCGTACGCCAGGCGGCGGTCAGAAACAGGAAGTGGTTTTTAGGGTCTGACCTTTATCGCAGAGCAAACCGCCCCAGTTCTTCTCGCAGGTGCACTGCCACGGCTCGCTGCAGGTTCCATGAACGCATCCCGGATACGCCAAGCACTCGTCACAGAACGGACCCTGCCAGCCGTAGTTACACCTGAAGCACACGTGACATCACGGATCAACACGGTTACACACACACACACACACAGCACGGGACGGGATGTGTGTAAGGCTCTTCAAGTGTTAGTACATTTACACAAGTATTGCAGTACAGTTGGAGACTTTCTACTTTTCCTCCACTACTCCCTCCTTCCTTCCTTCCTTCCTTCCTTCCTTGTTTACTTTAGTTTTGCTTTAGTCTTTCCTTTATTTTGCATCTTCACTTCCTTCTTTCCTTCCTTCCTCTCTTCCTTCCTTTTTACTTTCCTTCCTTTTTACTTTGGTTTTGATTTAGTCCTTCATTTATTTTCCATCTTCACTTCCTTCCTTCCTTTCTTCTTTTCTTCCTTTTTACTTTAATTTTGCTTTAGTCTCCTTTATCTTCCATCTTCACTTCCTTCCTTCCTTTCTTCTTTTCTTCCTTTTTACTTTAATTTTGCTTTAGTCTCCTTTATCTTCCATCTTCACTTCCTTCCTTCCTCTCTTCCTTCTTACTGTCCTTCCTTTTTATTTTAATTTTGCTTTCGTCCTTCCTTTATTTTCCACCTTCACTTCCTTCCTTTTTACTTTCCTTCCTCTGTTTTTCCTTTTCCACTTCCTTCCCTTCCTTCCTTTTTACTTTCCTTCCTGTTTTTCCTTCTCCACTTCCTTCCTTTCCTTCTTCCACTCATCTTTCACCATTTTTCACCCAGCAGTCAAAAACTAAACTCTACTCTTGTACTCTGCTTTGACGGTACTTTTACTTTTTGATACTCGAGTACTTTTTCCTGTCGTAGTTTAACCAGGCAGCAGCTCAGAGTTCAGCAGGTTCTTCTGGAGTTTTTTGGAAGGTAAAATACTAACAGCCTGATATTTAAAGGCAGCAGCTCAGTAACAGTGTGTTCTCATGTGCAGATGCAGCCTGAGGCATGTTCAGACACACACACACACACACACACACACACACTGATAATTAGACAGCGATCACACGAGTAAATTAACAGATTTGCAGCGTTTGGAAACTCGGAGGATTGGATCATTTTGGGCATCCAGCCAGTCGCTCCTCCTTTGGGAAAAATGTGGACCGGAGCCAAGAAAAAGGAAAAAAAGGAAATATTTTAACTTTCAGCTCACGTAAAAGAATTTTCAAGTGTTGGAAATGCTGAGTGGAACGTTTGAAATGTACTTTGATTTTAGGTACGCGAGTATTTTTACTTCTTCCTGTACTGCGTGTCAGAGGGAAATACTGAACTTTTTACTTAAATACATTTGTGTAATAATGACTTTAGTTACTCACGAAAGTCCTGCAAATACTCCTTCCGTCCTTCCTTTCTTTCTCCTTTCCTTTGCCCTTCCTCTTCCCCTTTATTCCCTTTCTTGTCTTTCCTCCTTCTTTCCTTCCGTGCTTCCTTCCTTCTCTTTATTTCTTTATTGATTTCTTTCTTTCTTTCTTTCATCCTTCTTTTCCTATTTATTTTCTCCTTTCCCTTGTCCTTTCTCTTATCCTCATTACTTCCGTTTTATGTATTTCCTCCTTCCTTCCTGCTCTGCTTCCTTCTTTTCTTTCTACTGCCATCCTTCTTTCTATTAATTTTCTTTTCCTTCATCCTTCCACTTGCTCCTTCTGTCTTTCTTCTTTCCTTCCTTCTTTCCCTGTTTCTTTCTTTTTCTTTCTTTCTTTCTTTCTTTCTNCTGTCTTTCTTCTTTCCTTCCTTCTTTCCCTGTTTCTTTCTTTTTCTTTCTTTCTTTCTTTCTTTCTATCTCCTGTCCATCCTTCTTTTCCTAACTTTTTCTTTCCTTATTCCATTCCTTCTTTTCTTTTCTTCATTCTTTTGAGAAATTCTGAAGACATTTTATAACATACTGGAGGAAAAACAATCCTAAAATCTTAAATTTGCTGATTGTGCATTAACATGTTAAAGTTACTGGAATAATTTGCTGCTTCCATAATTTAATATTTAATCATTTAGTTGTTTTTGGATACCTGAGTTCTGTGTTTAAACTTCTTTGATTTTATTCAGGTGCGTTTATGAACACAGAACTTTTAATTTAATAAAAGCAGAACAAAGTGTGTCTTTGTACTCATGTTACTTTGCATGTTACTTTGTATGTATTGCATGCGTGTGTGTGTGATGCCTTCCTGTGGCGTGAGGCGGGCTGAGGTCAGGCGTGGAATAAGTGTGGGGTTTGCAGGTTTGTAGGGTTTATGGGGTTTGAGGGGTTTGTGGGTTTGTAGGGTTTGAGGAGTTTGTGGGGTTGGTGGGGTTTGTAGGGTTTGAGGAGTTTGTGGGGTTTGTAGGGTTTGTAGGGTTTATAGGGTTTGTGGGGTTTGTGGGTTGTGGGGTGTGTGGGGTTTGTAGGGTTTGTGGGGTTTGTAGAGTTTGTAGGGTTTGTGGGGTTTGTGAGGTTTGTGAGGTTTGTGGGGTTTGTAGGGTTTGTAGGGTTTTGTGGGGTTTGTAGGGCTTGTAGGGTTTGTGGGGTTTATAGGGTTTGTAGGGTTTATAGGCTTTGTGGGGTTTATAGGTTTTGTGGGGTTTGTAGGGTTTGTGGGGTTTATAGGTTTTGTGGGGTTTGTAGGGTTTGTAGGGTTTGTGAGTTGTGGGGTTTGTGGAGAGCGGTGAAGGGTTAAGCTAATCTGTTGGTTTATGGCAGCACTATTATTCCAAGGCCGGCGGTAACCTTCCCCCACCTGTCCTGTCATTTCTCCACACCGCTATNCCCCCCCACCCCACTCCGCTCCATCTCACAAACACTTCAAAATGGATGCCGACCAAACACGTCTGAGGGTGGTGATACGTGTGAGCAGGCTGGACTGTAGTAGTATTCTGAAGTATTCTGGTACTGTGTTGTACTTCCTGTCTGTCAGAGATTTAAAACGGTGTAAAATAAACCAGAAAGAGGATGAATTATACAAATTCCCACCGCTTATCACCACTTATTTTCATTTAGGATCTAATATTTTAATCTGTAAAAACCAACTGATCCACCTCCTGCAGCACTGTCATGCACACTGAGTGAAAACTCTGGTATCTTCAATTATGAGGAATTTGATTATTGAAAATGCATCAATAATTTCACATTTTTACAGCTATTCCCCACATTTTGCTGCTAATATTTAATTACACTTTAAAGTAGTAGTACTCTGAATTCAGGACTTTTACTTATATTAGAGTATTTTTCTTTTGTGATAATATTTTTATTTTATTTTATTTAAGTAAGTTATTTGAGTACTTTTTACATGTTCTGGTAATGTAAAAAATCATGCATGATCAGTTTTATTTCATGCACAACTTGCAAGTTGAAACGCCTTTAAACAGCTGATGTTGCTTTGCGAGTCCCATGTGTGTGTGTGTATTGTTTACAGCGTGTGTGTGTGTGTGTGTTTGTGTGTGTGTGTGCTGCTGTGTCCGGCGGCGGCGGCGGTGGCGGTGTCCTGCACAGTGTCAGCAGAGCTCATGGCGGTGAGCGTGTGGACACTCTGTCTGGGACAGCAGGGAAACCGTTCGGCCAGCCGCAGCCCAAGGGTGGCATTACCCACACAGCCTGTCGCCACGCCGCCGTCCCGTCAATGGAGCGGCGGCCGNGAGCGGCGGCCGCGGGGCCGGCGAGCCACAGCTGAAAATATCCCGCCTGCCCACAACACAAACCACACCCACGCTGCAAAAACACACGTCAGGAAAGACTGGAGAGCTTCTAACGTGAAGCTGAGTTTTCTCATTCAAGGAAAAATAAAGCGATTATTAGACTCTTTCCCAGATAAACGATCTGATTTGGTTTCGTTCTGTTTCCAGCTCGACGTGACGAGAAACGGTCTGGAAGCGGATTGGATGGTTGACATAAAACATGATGTCAGATTTAACGCGTCGATATGCATCCATGTTCCCTCATTCATAAACATGTTAGCAGCTTCTTTTAGCATTTTCCTAAAAGAGGCTTTTGCTTATTTATTCCTTCATTATCACCACTGAGATGCCCTTGAGCAAGGCACCTAACCCCCAAATGCTCTGTCGATGCTCAGTGAACTAACCCTACATAAATAAAGGTTAAATCAAAAATAATTTACATGAAGTTGATGAAGCGATTCGTTAAACACGCTGTAAACATGCAGAAACGAAGGCGTGTTTGAGTCTGGTAGCGTGTGGATCTCTTATCTCTCTTATCTCAGCGTCATAAAATGTGGAGCGTCAAAGCAAAGAATTGGCGTTTCTTTTGCTAATTTATCATGTCTGTTTGTCCGTTTTGCATCGAAACCAGAGGAAGTGTGACTTTTAAATATGAAGCGGCTCATTAACACGGCTTTTACCTGAAACACACCTGATATCTGCGTGTCGTAACAAGACACAATGCTCTGATTAACATAACGAGAACGAACGGGCTTATTAGCTTGACTGTAGTTATCCTGATTTTTTTTTTTTTTTTNTTTTTTTTTTTTTTTTTATGAATTAGCCTCAAGACCTCCCTAAAACGACCTGAATTAAAAGACAAACAACTTTAATTTCTAAAGTTTCACAGAAAGGTAAACGGACCTTAAATTGATTTGATTTTTGATTTGATTGGTTTCAGTTCTAAGGTTGGATCTTGTTTTTTTTTTTTTTTTAATGCTT
>VXCM01008713.1:0-15824 GCA_014773175.1 Lucifuga dentata
AGGATGGAGGCCGTCAGTATTAAAAAGCCGAGGTCTATTTAAAAAAGCAGCGAAATTGTCAACAAAAGGGATATCTTTATTGCTGCAATAACCCTTTAGCCAGATGTGAAGTTGGCGTAGGCAACTGAAACTTATGTCGCCAAAACGTGGGGGGGCGAGTGGGCCGGAGACGATTACCTGTTTCCCGGTGACTATCAAGCTGTTGATGAGGTGCATGAAGTCCTCCTTGAGGGTCTCAGGTTGATGGTATTTTAAGTCATTTATGCCGGCCTCAATAACGACTGCAGACGCAGAGCCATGTTGCTGGATCAGCTGCAGAGCGGTGTGAGTAATATCCTTTACAGAGGCACCTGGGTTGCAGAAAGTCCGTAGGAAAATTGCAGAAAATTCATAGGACTCCTGACTCACCAAGACCTGATCAGAGTACATTTAGTGAATGAACGGTTTCTGAGTTTACATAAAGGGTGTGCATGGATCAGGAGATGTTCAATGTAGTTTAAAAGGTTTTTGTGTGTGTGTGTGTGTAGTGGTGTTGGAGTGTCAGTACAGAAACGGAGGCTGCAAGCAGTACTGTGCAGACCTGCTGGGGGGAGCAGGAGTTCAGTGTGGCTGTGCTGACGGATACAAACTGGATTCTGATGGACTCGGCTGCAGTAAGACTGGTAATACTGCAAGTACTACAACTGAGCTTAAAGGACCAGGATCCTCGTTTACTAAGCTGTCAATGTGCATTGAGACTTAAAGGATCATACCACTAGTTTTACATGTTTGAGCCCAATATATATATAACCCGTATAAATGTTACATTACTGACAACTATTTTCAAAACCATATTTTAGTTTTCTTATTATTTTGCCAAATTTCTTATTATTTTGCCAATTTTGTCCCTTATCTTTCAAAATCAAAAGTCCAGATGGTACATCCACCTTAAATTCAATGTTTCACCTGCTAACAGACATTTGCATGTAGAAGGCATGGTCATTTTAATTTCTTGCTAACAGCTGTTTTCTCCTGGGATTATATTCCCTGGTGGAAACATACAGTACATTGTCTTACATTTAGCTCCGTGTTGGACTAGTTAAATAAAGTTACCTCGACAAAAAACTTAATAGATAGTGTTCGCTGTGTTGGATTACGTATCTCAAGCATGTTTTAAGACTCTACAATTGATTTTTATCGCATACTGAAATGAACTGAAACCAGTGGCAGTCTGAAAGGTAGGAAAAACAATTCCAATATTTACCACTGCAGAAATATGTTTTGGAAAATGGTTAGCAGTAATGTATATATTGGGCTCAAACATTCAAAACCACCAATTTGGTCCTTTAAATCTCAGCTATTCGAGCAGAGAAATGTCCCTGAACACACCAGCATGAAGTGTTTTCTACACAGTCTCTCCCCTCATCCTCTGGGGACCATGGGAATGTTTTTGTCCTGATGGTGGCGCCAGAGGAAACACTCGTGATTCTTTACTGTCTTGTCATGCAGTGGAGTTCCCCTGCGGCCAACAGCTGAACGAAGCAATTTATCGAATTCGCTCTCTGTGGAGTGATTCTCCTCCCGACAACGTCACCACCATGTGGGCAGGAAACAGCACCGACAGCTGGTTGAACACCACAGAAGAAGAACAGCTGACAGTGAAGATAACGTCAGTACAGACAGCAAGGAACATGACTGAGCTGTGGGAGGAAGAGGATGGAGCAGGTGATGCTGTAACTCCTCGTATAGTGGGCGGAGCCTTGGAGAGGCGGGGAGGAAGTCCTTGGCAGGTATGGGAACATTCTAAATAAAACTGAAATTTTAATCAAAATTTAATCTTTTGTTACCTTTTGAAGTTGATTTACACATTTAATGAAGTGGACAGTGATAATTTGTGTGTGTGGAGGTTCTGATTCGCAGGTCTGATGGTTTCGGTTTCTGCGGAGGCACTCTGGTCTCAGATCGTTGGGTCATCTCTGCTTCTCACTGCTTCCAGGAAACTGCACCACATCATGTCACTATCGGTGACCACACCTTCACCAACGTTAACTACATACACACACTAACGTGCTGTAACACTAAAACCTAAACGTCTGCAGCCTGAACAGTGTAGGAGCTTCTATTTTCTGTTCTTTTATGATGTAAATCAAATCAGAAACAAATTTAAACATACGTCTGGCTTTCTGCAGCTACATACAAACACCCTAGAAAGTATCCCAGAGACCACCTAGTGGTATCAAGCAATGACCTAACAACCCCATAGCATCCACAAAGAAAACACCCTAGAAACTATACTTAGCAACTACATACAAACACCTTAGAAAGCATCCCAGCAGCCACCTAGTAATGTCACAGCAATCACCTAACAACACCCTTGAAACCATCCCAGAAACATCCCAGCAACCATGTAATATAAAGTCATTTAACAACCCCATAGCAACCATCCCAAACACTGTCATAACCTTAGAATCCATCCCAGCAACCACCTAGTAACGTCATGTCAATTTAACAACCCCATAGAAACCACTCCAAACAGTCATAATCTTAGAATCCATCCTAGCAACCACCTAGCAACATCACTGTAAATCAACTAATGGCCCCAGCAGTTACTTATCAACTACCTACCAATGCCTTATTAAACACCTACTATCGCCTCAGCAACTGCCTAGCAACGCCTTATTAACCACCTAGCAGCACTCTCTAGCTCTTTGAACTGAGAAATCACTTAGCACGTTGTTAGCAGTAAGCTAATAATAATGACTTTTTGTTATTTCTATTGAGAAAATTGAATTTTTAATAGTTGAGTTTGTAATACTTAAATTGCGTTTCTAATTATTTGCAAGATGTTGTCAGCAATCTAAAATCATGAGGATTATGAATCCTGTTGGCATCGTATGAAACAAACATCACCTGCCNCCCCCCTCCTCTTCCTCCAGGTGACAATGATAAGCAACGTCCAGATCCAGGTGAACAGGTTATAAAAGTCCAGGAGGTCGTGTTTCATCCTCACTTTCATGCCTTCACCTTCGACAGTGACGTTGCTCTGCTTTACCTCGCCGAGCCCGTTGTCTGGGGTCCCACCGCCATTCCTGCCTGCCTGCCTGATGCCCATCTTGCCAAATACCTGCTCAGGGTTAGTTTGGTTAATTTAAAACCCTAAAATAACAACATTGTTTTGGCTGTACCGGGTGCTACGTGGCACTTGTTGGGTGGCATTTGGTGCAACAGTTGGGTGCTGAGGGAGAGTATGGGGTGCTTTTAGGTGCTACTGGACTTTGTTGGGTGCAGTTGGATGCACCATGGTGTTTGTGTCTGCAGGAAGATAACAGGGGTGTGGTGAGTGGCTGGGGGGCCACAAAGTACCTGGGTCGCTCTTCTCGTTTCCTCAGGAAGGTGGAGCTCCCGGTGGTCAGCCAGCGCGACTGCATGTCCTCCACTGAACAGGTGAGAGACTGAACACACCTTCATGTCACACACCTCCTTTACACACCAGAGGCAAATAATTCTTTATCGAACTCGCACTGTTAATAGAGCCTTTCACATCAAAGACAGACTTTTGCTTGGTGAAACTGAGACATTAATTTTTTCCGGTTCAAGCTTGATTTTTCCAGTTTTTTTGTCTGTGAATACAACTCATTGGATCAATCAAGGTGTCGTTTGCTGGTAAAGTCACACAAAACATTAAACATGGGGGACTGTCTGATTGTTTTTGTGTCACAGAATGCTGTCCTGTATGATAAAAGAGACAGAAAGTAGTGGTTTTTTTTTGTTTGTTTTTGTTTTTTGGTGAACCTCTTAAAAAATTTGCAAAAATCACATTTTGTTTGGTGTTAATATATTTAAGGAAATAAATCTGCCTCTGAAAAATTCACAATTTCATGTAATTTATTTGGGTCTGTGTTGTGTGTAAAGGCCTTAACATTCACCAAATGTGATTTCAGGTGATTTTTGACTGATTTGCTCTGAGCTTTGTGCTTGATTTTCTCTGATTCATAGGTAGAAGCTTTTTGCTGCACACATGCTTAACTGTTGTCAGCAGCTTCTTAATCCATTTCTGGTTTTCCAGTTTAGGCTAATCATCTTCTTCTTTCTCCAGCAGAAAGACTATGACTGCATCCAAATCCTCCATAAACCATTCCAAAACCTTTCCGTCATTTAGTGATTTAACACAGTGAAGTAATGACGAGCACTGAGCTGCTTCATCACTAAATACATCCAAACTCCTTTGGACCAACAGCTTCTTCTCCTCTTAAATGACATTATAATGCTCTTTAATATTTATGTTTAACATCAAATTTTGCTGTATTAACTCACTTGAAACTAGCTACGTGCTCTGGTAGCGTGAATAAGGGCAGGTGTCATCAGGTGTCCCTGGATAAATTTATGTTGCAGCTCACTGGACACATTTTTCTTTCCACAAATGTCTGATTAGTGTAACCTGAAGCCCCCCTCCATGTCCCACAGGTGATCACAGACAACATGTTCTGTGCAGGCTACCTGGAGGCCAGTAGAGACTCCTGCAGTGGAGACAGTGGAGGGCCCTTTGTAGTGAACTACAGAGGGACCTGGTTTCTGACCGGCGTGGTGAGTTGGGGTGAAAAATGTNCCCTTTGTAGTGAACTACAGAGGGACCTGGTTTCTGACCGGCGTGGTGAGTTGGGGTGAAAAATGTGCTGCCAAGGGGAAGTATGGCGTCTACACCCGTGTGGGCAACTTCCTGGGCTGGATCAGAGACACCATGGACAAACGGGAAGTAAACAGCACACAGAGCTGATAGCCAAAAATAAAAATTCAACAGTTTTACAGTTGAACTTGGCTTCAAGCTGACGTGGTTTCACAGAGATTCTCACAAACTCCCAGTTTATGTTTTTCACTGCAAGTCTTTTGACCATAAAACAAGTTAAAGCTTAAAGAAACACTGATTTTGTTGTAACACAAAGAGTGTTTAGGAGATGCTGATTTTTGTAGTCCTACCATGACGTTCTCGTTTCCATTGGTTCTGTGCTGCTTTTACTCATCACCTCAGGTTTTATCCACCGGCTAGTCAGGTGTTTTCTGAGGAGGAGGGGTTTTGTTGGCTATCCAATGGGAAGATGTACAGGAAGGCCAAAAGACAACAAAATTGTATGAAAGCTATCTGATCTAACAGAATTACAAGAGTGTCCAATAATCAATTGTTTAATTGCTCGATTAATCTGTTGGGGATCTTAGGTCGCTGCTGACTTATCACAATGGATTTAACTATCAAAATACTGAGATAGTGGAGAAAAGAAGAGATGAATATATGCATGTTAAACCTAAATTTAAAGTTTTAGTCTGTTGTTTTAGTATTATTGACCTATTTATGATAGAAGTAACATGGAAACAGCAGCGTCTTTCTATACAACAGCACAGTACAGGTAGCTTAGCTTGCTATTGTGCAAAGCCATAGTTAGAGGCGGTTGTAGGTCTAAAGACAGACAAAATAGACAAATGAGGTTAATTTCACAGGCACACAGTCCAAAGATTAAGGGTGTTTTCAGACCTATAGATTGTTTGTTCTGTCTGAACCAGGGACTAAATGGAGCACATACAGCCACATGCTAACCTTCAACATGTTCATCTGAACACGTGTGAGGTAAGTTACGTGTTACCACCTTTTCACATCTGTTTGATTTGCTAATAAAGGTAAAGTTTACTTAACGTTAACCACACACACACACACACACCTAGCATCTCTGCTTCTAGATCAATTAATAGGTCAATAGATTGATTTGTAGTTGGTTCTGAAGTATTGTGGATCATGTTCAGACCACAAAAAAAAAAACAAAAAACAAACCCAACAACAAAAACTTCAGAGTTCATTTGGAACCAAACTGAGACTCTTCTCAGTGCAGTTGTTTTGGTTGATTTCTGTGTTCAGACCTGAACAACAAACAAGGGTGGAAATAAATCCTAGTCTGATGAGATCAAAACATGTAGGTGTGAAAAAACCTAAATCAGCTCCTTTATGACAAACTTCAAAGGCAGAAAACCTATACAAACCGCTCCTCCTCAGAAAACAAAGACCAAGTTTGGTACATTAACCAAATGAGTTACAAACTTATTTGGTGAATAACCTTTGAACAATAATATTTCTAAATAAATGTACTGCAATAGTAATTTTTACTGTAATAAGTTAATTTTCTTCATCTGTAAAATGGCATGTACAGTTAATCCAGGTGAATTGGATTAAATTTGATGTTGACATACTGTGACTGAACAAATCAGTCGGGCACATAATGTGTCAAAAGGTGTTTAACTCCTAAGAAGTTTCACATAATTCATACAATAGATTATTAAATGCTGAGTATAAAATAAAATAACAATGAACATCAGCTACTTCGAAAGTTCTAAGTCAGCTCCCCCAAGTTCTGATCTGAATGTGTTCCAGTGCTTCTGCTCAGAAAAACATGGACGTCAACAGCAAGTTCATATTTGAATGGAAAGTCTGTGAATGTTATAAACATCTACAGAGGATCTACGTGTATTATATCTGTGTCCATCTTCCCGCCTGACTGGGAATTCCAACTTGGAATTCTGAGTTGAATGACTCCATTGTTCCACGTGCTTTTTTGTGTCGGAGGTCGGGTTTTTCCGACTTCTTTTGTACAGTAGTTGGTAAAACTTGCTTTGCCTCAATATGTAGCTTTTATGTTTGAAATCGTGCAGATATAATTCATGTATATCCTCTGCAGACGTTTAGACATTCACAGACTTGCCATATGAACTTGTTGTGGGCATCCATGTTTTTCCCAGTAGAAGCGCTGGAACGTACAGTATTTAGATCGCAACGTGAGAGAACCGACTCTTAACTTTCTGAGTTCCAAGTACAATGGATCACAACATAAGAATGTAAAGTTTGCTCTGATGGTGGTGTTAGAGGAAGAGCTATGAGGTCATTAATCGTGCTCTGCTCATGACATTTTGTTGGAATCTGATTAGCTTATGATATGTCTGATGCAAAGTCAATGTTTTGTCCTTATAATGGTGCAAAAGGAACACTTATGGAGTGTTTATGGATTCATCCTCTGGGAAGCATGAATGTGCTCCGTGTCCTCTGCTTGTGTCGTTATTTCATTCTGGGTCAAAGTGTTGACTAGACAAACTGTCTGACATGGACTGATGGATTCTGGGCGATAAAATGGAGTGTACGCTGTTCTGTTACAGTACTTTGTTTAAGCTTTTTACAGCTTTTTCTTGCATTTAAGTCTTTGGTAGAAATATTCTGCTACCATTAAAGGATCGTACTAATGATTTTGGATGTTTAAGCCCAGTAACTACTACCCACAGCACCCTCCACAAATATTGGCAGTCCTGGTAAATAAAAGCAAAATGGGCTGTGGAAAAAAAAAAAAAAAAAAANAAAAAAAAAAAAAAAAAAAGTCTTTATTATTTATCCTCTTGATTTTTCATTCAAAATATTAACAAATAATTGAATGGAAAAATAAATTCTTATCACAAAACAAATATTTTTTCATTTGGCCTGGTGGCATCTGATTGTAGTTTTGGAGACTGAGGCCCATTGAGAATAATATTTGTTTCGTGATAAGAATTTATTTTTCCTTGCAATTATTTTATTTTAAGTAAAGGTTACATTTTTTAAAATATTTTGAAAGAACAATCAAGAGGATAAAGACATTTTTTTCACAATTTTTTAAATTGTTCTTTTATTTACCAAGAGTGCCAATATTTGTGGAGGGCACTGTACATATTACATTACTGACAACCATTTTTCAACGTTAAAAAAATTTTTTAGTTTTTTTTGTTTTTTTTTCAGTGTTTTCCCTGGAGGAGACAGCTTTTCTTCTGTGCAGATCCGTTTTGTATTGGATAAAATAAGTAACTTCAACAAAAAATTTAGCAGACCTGCCTCAAGCATGTTTCAAGTCTCTACAAGTTGATTTTTGTAGCGTACTAGAATGAGCTGAAACCAACAGGAACGTAGGAAAAACAACTGTAAAATTTACTGTTCCAGTAATATGTTTTAGGAAATGGGTGGTAGTAATAAAACATGTTTGCAGGTTGTACATATGGGCTCACACATGCAAACCTTGGGTATGCTCCTTTAAGGTCTTGTAGCTCAATGATATCATTCACATTATCCCAAAATATGTTTCAGTTGGAAATATGCCACAGAATGGAAGCTAACAATGATCTATCTGCATTCTGTCTGAGACTCACCACCAGGGGGCAGTACGTATGTGGTTCTGTATCCACCCCACATAGTTAGCCACCCTGGTGTAGACCCCATACACCCTCTGACTTCCACAGTCCTCCGGCCCTCCCCACGACACCAAACCAAACACCACCCACCTCCGGCTGTTCTCTTCCTCCATCACAAACGCCCCTCCGCTGTCACCGAGACAGGTGTCCTGCCCGCCCTCATAGAAACCGGCGCAGAACATGTTGTTAGTGATGTTGTAGTTGACGGAGCGTGAGGTGTAGCTGGCCTGGCACTCGTCCTGCGCCACCACTGGCAGCTTGACGTATTGTAGTAGGTCGGAGGTCATCCTGAGCTCAGAGGTCAGGCTGGAGGGGTCGCTGGAAGAGGAGGAGGAAGAAGCATTGGGGTTGGAGATACCCCAACCAGCAACAACACCAAGGGAGTTTGGGAGAGGCATGGGGGGGCCATCCTGGGGTGNCCCCAACCAGCAACAACACCAAGGGAGTTTGGGAGAGGCATGGGGGGGCCATCCTGGGGTGAGAGAAAAGTCAGAGGTCAACTAGTAGCGATTCAGCCTGCAAACAGTTTATAAAAAATATGTTCACTTTGCCTACAAGAGGATCAATTTATTTAGAAACAAGACCAAGTCCCTGTCCACACTAAAGGCTGGTTTGTGCTAAACAAAGACACGGACTCAACAGTATGAGTGCAGAATATGTGACGTAATAGTGGCTAAGACAGCTGTAGGCCCAATCTGAGGGTCGCTTGCGACGTCAAGTGCCACACAAAATCTGAAATGATGGAGGTGCCATCCATGTGACGTAAATACACCTTCATCTATGACTGTCAAAGTGAAGAGGTGCGAGGGAAGAGGGGAGAAAAGTAGAGAGGGATAGAAAAACAAACAATGGTGAACAATTTTGATGAGTGACTGGCAGAGGGGGTGAGGAAGTAGCAGCACCTATATGATCCCTCCATGAGGGATCATAAAGACTGACAAATGGCTGCTAAATTCTGATAAGAGTGAGCCTGTATTCTGGAGTCCAAGGAACATTCCTGTTGAAGTGAAAAAAAACTACGCAACCGATAATGTGAAGGCTAGAAAGAACCAAACTAAGAAATGGAGATCCTGGCAGAGCTAAAGAACAACATCAATAAGCAAAAGTGTGCAGTCATCACAAAAGCGTGAGCACCATGAACGCTGGACACGTCCACATCTGGGCTAAGCATGAACCAGGCCTAAGCCGACTAACAGGAGAAACACTCTGGTCATGTGTAGACAACTTGTGTTCGCACCAGAAACATCAGAACAATTGCTCAAACTCTTCTTCTTTTGTTCGGTAAACAACAAAATGGTTCATTACTGCCATCTTGTGGTGAGGATTTGCACAACCAAGTTACTCTGTGAATGTGAACATGGTCTAACAAACTACTGGTGGTAAAAGGTATAAAGTATTTTCTGTAGTATTTAATAGCAGTAGTACTACCTGCTTTAGCAGTATTTGACCCACCTCGCTCTGTGGTGGTGGAAGACAGATGGGGCGGATGATCTCATTAGGCTCCACCGCCTCGCTCAGCTTCACCAGGGCGATGTCGTTGTTGTAGTTTTGAGGCTGGAAGTCTGGGTGGAGCAGGATCTCTACCACTGAACAGTTTGTGGCCAGATGCTTGTCTCTGGCATTAAGCAGACCGAGGAAGACCTGAAGAGGATGAAGAGGCAGTATCAGGTCACATATTGGTTTATACTGATAACCTTTAACAGCTGACAAGAACCAACTGTTATTGATGACCTGACCTGTTTGTATTATGCTAAATTAATGAACATGTTCCATGAAAACAGTCAGAAATGTAGACAATAAAGTCGACACACTAGCAGCTCTGTGAGGCTGTAATTCTCATTTCACATCAGGGGGTAAAAATTGTTGAATGGATGAAAAATGGAGATACAACTTTGTATTTCTTATATCATTACTAAAAGTGGGGCAATTTTTTTTTTTTAATTTGTCCTGAGGTCTGTGCCTGAGAAAAGGAAAGGCCATGGGTTTATCCTCTGTATGGTGGCCATTTTTGGACATAATTTTACAAATTAGCATGTACACAGTCAGTTCATTAATGTGACATGACATAAAGGGAATTATGACATTTGAAAACATGTTGTAAAGAACTTAAGTGTCTGTCAAATGTAATCTTTGACTTGCTGGTGGCACAAGATGAAAAGTCAGTGGATAATTAAAGTCATTAGGATTCATCCTCTCGGGAACATGAACTTCTGGACCAGAATAGTCAGAAATCTTTAAAATAATCAATAATAACTGCTCTTCAAATTAAAAGAACCCAGTAAAACTTTTCTGTCTCAGACCTTGACGTGTTCAGGCGCCACAGGGACAACACTGGTGTCTCTTCTCTGAGACCGTAGGACGTGGGCGGCTGTGAGGACCCAAGTCCCAGAAAGCAGGGCCCCAGAGCCAAACCAGCGGTCTTCAGGGACCCGAGACAGATCCTCAACGCTGAGAAGGACCTGCCAGGGGAACAGACCAGGCTCAGCACTGTGCCCGCCCACGATCCGCTTCACCTGGGTGGGGAGGGACCGGATCATCTGGCCACAGGCTGGACGCAGACAAACGGAGGAATCAGAAACTCTTCTACTACTTCCATCTCTCCTTCAAAGCCAGACACATTCACTAGAAGGTTTTAGAGTGCGTTCACCTGATTAGTGGTATTTGCACCATGGACATTGCTCACCTTGCTTCCTATCTTACACCTTGGTCAGTGCATGGAACAGAGTACCGCCATAGCAACATCAAGAAGCCCCCAGGATGAACATAGACACATTTTACATGTTAGATTTGAGGCTGAAGAAGATACTTGCTCTTTTTCTACTCTGCAATCGCCTTTCTGACTCCAGATCATAGTACGATTTTAAAGTTGTGTTGCATGACTCAGGAAATGGCTCTACGCAGGTTATGAGCCTCTCCTTCATTGTTTGTCAATGTGCCGCTCATCACTTGTCAAGTGAAAGCACCCTTACAGTTAAACAGAGACATTCTATTGGACAGGAAATAACGACACATCCCAGCTCCTCTTATGTTAAAAACCATGTGAGGAATCTTTGACAGCTATTTCAGTTTCAAATTCAGACTATGTACTTGTTATAATCAAGGTACTAAAAATGCAAACTTATCACTTCCTGCTGATGTTTCACAATTAAACAGTGGTTGACGGGGCAGAATCAATTTCTTAGAAAGCTTTTACTGTGAAACATCTGCAGGAAGTGAGCTCATAAACAGTACTTTAAATGTTTAAAAATTATTGAAAATGTGAATGAATGAAACAGTAACTAAAACAGATATGTTTTGTTAAGAGTCAGTTTTAAGCTTTCAATCTCAGATTAATTGTGCAAAGCTGTTCTGTTTCTTTTGAGTTATAACTGAAATTATTTTAGTTCTGTCCAGAAAAAAAAGTGTAATTAGGAGAGGTCTTTGCACAACCTTTTGACTCACCATTAGTTCCGTGTCAGTAATTTGTCCACGTTTATTTTATTATTTTGATGTCAAGTCAAGTTTATTTTAAAGCCCAAGATCACATCCAATGTCTGAAAGGGCTTTACAGGCCCACACAGCAGCAGTTCCCGACTCGCATAAACTCGTTAAGAAGAAAAGGAAGAATGACCAAAAATAGGATGTGCTGACCTGGCAGACACCTTGGCAATTTGGTTCCGATTTCTGAGTTCATCCATTCTCCATTCTCCCCACAGCTGTATGAACCTGCAACAAACGTTCTATCAGACTTTGCTTTTTTAGAAGTTCAAAGGTCAAACAATAATAATAATAATCATCATCATCATCTTACTGTTGATGATGGGGTGCAGTTGCAAAGCATCTTCCTTGCAGATGTATTGGATGGTAGAACCAAACATGGTGCTGTTGTCATGGCTACCAAACATCACATCAGCCATGGCAACCTCCTTTGGATTCCCACAATCCACCACTGTGGTTGGAGGGGTGGGGACACACAAAAACACTTGAAAATTTTCAGCAACCAATCAGGTTTGCCAAGTGAAGCAGAAATGAGACGAAGATGGAAGCGAGAATCAGAAATGAGATGAGAAATGACGACACATTGAGACTGCTGGGTTGTACTAGAGCTAATAAATTCTATCTGGACAAGCGCAGCATCATTGATATGATTTTTGTTTGTTGTGATTAATGGCTTATAATTAAAATGTAAAAATGCAGTTACATGGTATTATATTGAAGTTTGATGAAGTCAATGTTCCTGAGTCTACAGTTCAGCAAGTTGCAGCTCAACTCCAAAACAATAAAACTCTTGGACTTTTGTTGAGAATTTATGCAGGTTTGTGCTTAACAAGGGCACAAAGAAAATGTGACGTAATTGTGGCCAAAGTAGGCAGCTGCAGAGGCCACATCTAAAGGTTGCTCGCAACATTTGTGCATCACTCAAAATTTGAAACAATGCATATTTAAATGTGCCTTAAAAGATGACTGGCCAAGTAAAGAGGCGTTGAGCATGGAGGGAGAAAGACAGACAGAGAAAAACAAACAATGGCAAACAACTCTGATGAGCGACTGGCAGAGGAAGTGAGGAAATACCAGCACCTACATTTCCTCCCTGAGGGATTATAAAGACTGACAAGTGGCTGCTAATTCCTGGCAGGAGATAATCTGTACTCTGCAGTCTGAGAATTCTGTTGCACGAAGTGGAAAATCCTATGTGACTGATATGTGAAGGTTAAAAAGGAGACCAAAATAAGAAGTGGGGATCCCAGCGGAGCTGAAGAGACTCTCATACTGAACTGCTTGTCATGCATGGTTGTCAGGAAAGCACACGAAAAGGACATGTCGACAGTCCATCTGCATGGTGTCATTGCTAAGCATGTACCAGGTGTTTTGGTTTATCACAGATGTATTTTATCTGTATTAAAGCTGCTCAGTTTATCAATTTGAAAATTGGTGTCAGCCCATCAGTCTGTTTATTCCCATTTTTTTTCCTCTGTACACTGTACTGCATTGAAAGGAAAAATATGACTAAAACATATACGTGAATTGAATTTATAGGATTCCAATTCACTGAATATACATGACGTGTTGTGTAAGTATGAAGAGAAATCACCAGGTGAGGACATGCATGCGGAGGTTTCTTATTCAGATTATAACTTTTACATGCCTGAAGAAATTTATTTACAACTGCATAATCTAGGTCTTTAAAATTACTCTGATCTGTGCTGATTTCAGTCTGATTCTGGTGTTTACATGATGTGTTTGAAAAATCGATTTGTTCCCTTAATCCATGTAATATCAAAGTTGTAACATGCATGTAACCGTACAAAATTTTTACGGACCAGATGTCCATTAAATTCACTGTCAAAATTCATAACCTTGTGCCACTCTCAGAAAAAAAAAAATCCTACACATTTTAGCTCCACTACCGGTAACACTCTAAGAATAGCTAAGTCATCACTAAGTTTTTTATTCCATCCAAAATGTTCATATTGTGTAGTGCACGTTGCAGCCTGTAGGAGATGCTAAGCGAGGATTTTGACTGTTTTTCAATCTGTCTGATTAACGATCACATTTCCCATCAGCCTTGTAAAAAAACAATTAAGAATTTTTGAACTGATATGAAATTTTAAGCTCTGTTTGCTCTGGAAGAACAGCGCTCTCTGCCTGTTTTCTGATTTAAAGCACTCCAGCAAATTTACTTCTGAAATGCCACTGGTGGATCAGCGTGGAAGCTGTTTGCTGTAGAATTTTTGCAAAGTGTTCATTATTTGCTGATTTTAGTAAAACAAAACATTGAGCAGCTTTAATGTAATTGCTGACCGATAAATAATTTCATAGACAAAAATGCAGATTCTGGTTTTTGATTAGTTTAATTAGAAAATAATTTAATCTATTGGCCCATACGAAACATGAACACCAGAAACACTAGAAAATGTTAAAATTTGTATTACTGAGCAGTTATAAACTATGGTTAACAGTGACAACAGCCTGTTGGACTGGCCCTGTGTCAATCATTCTAATCTAGTCTGTGATTGGTTAGAATGCTAGACAGAGATCACCAGCTTCTCCCTGTGTTTGCTTCTGGGGNAGAGAGAGAGAGAGAGAGAGAGAGAAACTTAATTCTGATGGAAAGCAGAGACAATTGTCAGTATTTCTGTTTGTTTGTTTGTTGTTCTTTTTTTTTTTATAAGGCCATATTTTGCCATAATAAGTAATACTTTGGTATACTTAGGGTTTGGTTAGTCCCAAATAGCCTCTGTGTCACTCCAGAGTCCCAATGATACCAACAGCACATTTTTATCAAATGTCTTAAGTGTTTCCAATCCAGGTGGTGGCGCTGTTGACCAAAGTTTTAATCATCCTTCTTGGACTTTATATGAAGTGAGTGACTGTCAAATTTTCAAAAAAAGCCCGAACCCAAAATAATTTTTAGTGAGCTCAGCACTAATGCTAAAGCTTACACTAAGCCTAGATGCTGGTTACGTCACATGAAAGACGCCCAAATAGCCTACATGTAGTTTGTGCTTCATGTGTCATTCATTTTATACATTATCTCAAAGTTTTGATCCTGCTCCTCACAGTTTGATAAACTGCAGAGGGATTTTATTCTGAAAGGTCGACTCTGCTGTATATGTTATTACAGAGCAGAATAAAGAGAAACAGACTCTTACTTTGACACTGTGGGGGGCTGCTGTTCCACGATCCATCACTCTGACAGTAAGTCTGATAGTGATCCAAATACTCTCCATCCTGGCAGAGAGAGAGAGAGAGAGAGAGAGAGAGAGAGTCACACATCATGAACCTTCCAAGTGTCCTGGCGTTCATGGTTCTTGCACTTTAGTGACAACTGCACACTTCAACGCACAGGACAACTGCTGCAGCATGAGAGGTTCTTTTAGCTCCACCAGGATCCCGTTTTTGTTTGGTCTCCATTCTGTCCTTCATATATCGGTCACCTAGATTTTTCCATTTCATGTAACAGGAAAGTTCCTCAGACCCCAGAGTATGAACTATCTCCTGATAGGAATTGGCAGCCACTTGTCTCTATAGTCCCTCATGGATTAATCATATAGGTGCCGGTACTTCCTCAATTCTTCTGCCAGTCACTCTTCAAAGTGGATCGCCACTATTTGTTTTTCCTGTCCCCTCTGGCTTTTCTCCCATCTCCTTGCTTGGCCAATCAAGGGACATTTTTATCATGTGGATCCCGTATACAATATACCAAGATTTGAGTGGTGTGCAGGCTCACAAACGACCCTCAAATGCGGCCTCCTTTGCCAGCCATTTTGGCCGCAATTACGTTACATTTTCTCCACACCTAGCCATCATGTTCGTGTTAAGCACAAACCAGTCTTAAGTCTGTGGCATGTGGTGTCTCCAGCTGCTTTTCTGCCAGAGCTGAGTTTCACTTAAAAGGCGAAATGGCCAGCAGGATCACGCATCTGCTGATCCATTCTTCTGTGCAAACAGATTACGGTAATCAGAAAGAGTAGCAGCAAAGGTGAGAACACGGCCAGCAAACATGGCCAATTGTGTTCATTATAAGGGCTGAGCCAAAGGCACCATTTTATGGTGTCAGAATCAGAATCAGAATCAGACTTTATTGTCATTGTACTAGTACAACGAGATTAGAGCTTTGC
>VXCM01008714.1:0-18446 GCA_014773175.1 Lucifuga dentata
GTGTGCCATTACACTGGAGTTCTATCAGCTCCATTTGGATGTTTATAGGTGCTCTATCCACGTCAAGTGCAAACGGATTACTGTGCAGTTCAAATTTAAATTTCTGAGCTCCAAAGTCAGCAAGTCACCTTACGAACTCTGTGCCAAGTGTGCAGTTTATCAGCAAACTGTGCACTTGGGAACACAGCGATGGAGACCTTATTTGCCATTGTTTGGCAGCACGGAAAGTGATGTAAGTTTCCTTGCTGCATCTGAGTCTCCCACAAGTACAGCTTGGTTTGGAATGCTCTCATTGCATCATACATGTCTGTGATCACACGGTCTCGTGCCTGAACTTGTAGGTTTAGTGTAGCAAGATGCTTCATTATGTCGCACAGAAACGCCAACTCACACAGCCACTTTTCATCCCAGAGCTCTGTGGTGTCTTTCCCTTTGTTTTGCATAAATTGACAGATTTCCTCATGCAACTCGAAACATCTGTTCAGCACTTTCCACTTTCCCTTTTCTCTTAGACTTTGGCACATCATTTCCTGGTGTATGATGCAGTGATACACTATCGGCTCACATGCACAATTCTCCTCCCGCATCTTCTCCCGCATCCTCCCCACTAATCCACTCTTTTCATCGCACAGAGCAGGCGCTCCATCTGTCGTCAGTCCCGTCAGTTTGTCCCAGGGCAGTTTCATTTCATTTACATGTTTAGCTACTTCTTCAAGTATGTCTTTTCCTGTGGTTGTGCCATGCATTGATTTAATTCCCAAAAGTTCCTCCTAAACTGGAGTCCACTCCACGGATGAAGATTGACAGCTGGACAGTATCGGTGGCATCACTGCTGTCATCTACAGCAAGCAAATATGCAGTGAAGTCTTTTCCCTTTTCCATTAGCTGCGCTTGTAGACCGGTGGAAAGCTCACACACATGATCAACAACAGCATTTATGCTTAGGCTTACATTTAAAAATGCTTGCTTTTTGTCTGGACAGATGACGTTGCACACTTTAATCATGCACTGCTTCAGGAACTCTCCCTCCGTAGGCTTAATGGCTGGGCTGATTTAGTTATTTCTTCTGCCACAATAGAACTGGCTTTCACTGCAGCCTCACTCTGGGATTTTACTTTTGTGAACATAGTCTGCTGTGACACCAGACTCTTTTTTTAACTCTTCTACCTTCTGAAGCTTCTGCTGTCTGTCCAGGTCCTTGTAGGCCTACTTGTCATGGTTTTGTCTCATAGTGTCTTCTTATATTATATTCTTTAATTACTGCCTCATCAGCTCTACAAACGAGGCAGATAGGTTTATCCCTAATGGCAGTAAAGAGGTACTCTAACTCCCACCTTTCTTGAAATCCCCTGTTTTCAGAGTCCACCTTTCTTTTGGCCATTTCTTCGGCGGACTAGCTTAAACTTCATTGAAAGTGATTGGATGAGCACGGACCTCTGATGAGTGTGTCAATACAGGTGGGGAGCTGGCGCTTGCAGGTGGTGATTGACGCACTGGCTGTTGCAGTGCATTCTGGGATTTGTAGTATCCGTGGTGTGCACACTATATACTGGCAGGCCAGTTATTATAAAAATTAGACATTATCTCGCGGGCCAGATATAATTATACCATGGGCCAGATGTGGCCCGGGGGCCTTGAGTTTAGCATATATGCCTTAGAATGAGATATTTCCTAACTAAACATCTTATCCAGCACATTTTGCGGTGGTCAGTAAGCGCTGTTGTGATTGGTCAGTTATGGTAATCAGCTGCTGAAATAAATATCATGTTTAGCCATTTCTTGGTTAATTATCAAACGGTTAAAATATTTAATTTGGGAAAAGTGAAATCAAATAAGTTATTATTTTTGAAAATTTATATCTTAACTGATTGATTAGGTGAGGATCGCCGGCTGTTTCACGGAGGAGGAGTCTATTTATAGATGCTCAGCTGGAGGCGGAGCCAGTGTTTATCAGGAACGGGGCAGCGTATAGTTTCTGACCTCACCTCACCTCACGTTTTGTTATTTTGATTTTGAAAATAAATAAGTTATGAAAAGAACGAGATCGCAACGTTATCATTCCAGTGTGTGTCAGGAAGAGAAGTCCCGTTAAAGTGGTGAAGTTTTAAAATAGCCACCATAACCCATACATGGATTATTTTCAGAAAATCACAGGAATATTATGACAATAACTAGAAAAACAGGTAATTTGCTAAACAAATAAATGGATGGAACAGCATCAGGGGGTCGGCTTATATACGAGATCGGCTTATACTCCAGCATACATAGCTAGCATTCTTATACATCCACTGTACTGATGCAACTTTGTGCACATTTAGACGTCGTCACTCACCTGAAATCACAAGACAAACAGTACATCATGGTCAGCCAACTGTAACCTGGTGCTCTACTCTTCACCGTAAGTTCATTAAAAGAAAACAAAACAAAACAAAAAAAAAAGTAACTATCTAAGCCCCGCCCATCCAAGTAAGAATATGGATAATTAAGTCAGTTCAACGGATATGGATAATGGTGTACTCGCTCATCCCTAACTGAAACTTCATCTGACCTCACAAACACATGGTAACAAAAAGTTATCACCCCAGAGAGACTTGGCAAAACTTTGGTCTCAAAACCTCCTCCTCTACAAAAAAAAAAAAAAAATNAAAAAAAAAAAAAAAATGGCCACTCCTATTTGCATTTAACCATCACAAATTCCTTTCCCCAAATTATCGCCTCCAAATGACACCAGATCTCTTACATTCCATGCTCTCACAGACTTAAGGATTCTGATTTCACCACACCATGGACTGAGACTCTTAATTAGGAATCTATTGAGAAAAACAAGAAGATATCTGAAATTAAATGTATGCTTAGATTCATGAAATAAATTACCATCTCTCTCTCTCTCTCTCTCTCTCTCTCTCTTTCTCTCCTTTTTTTTTTTAACAATCTGTGTTTAGATATTGAAATTCCCTTTCATTTACATGAGTTACATCAGGAACACCAAACTTTGAAAAGGCTGAGAGATAAAGACATGTAAGTAATGGAGAATGATAACAAAATCTTTAAGTCCAACAGTCCAAAGTGCCTGCAAAATCCTACCTTTAGAAACTTCGCAATTAAAGTTTTCCTGTGCTAAAATTTTATAGCTATAACCATCTAAATCACATTATGAAATTATCAGACAATTCCTTACCTGCAGACAAGAACTCCTNAGCTATAACCATCTAAATCACATTATGAAATTATCAGACAATTCCTTACCTGCAGACAAGAACTCCTTGAGGTTCAGCTTAGTCACCTTAATAAATATTTGGGCCTCCCCAAGTTTCACCTTGACATGCTCTGTAAGGAGTGAAACTTTTACACAGTTGAGAATGCAAAGGTTTAGTGACCATTTTTCAATACNTGCTCTGTAAGGAGTGAAACTTTTACACAGTTGAGAATGCAAAGGTTTAGTGACCATTTTTCAATACAGACACCCTATTCCAACAGTTTGCATTATCATTTTAGTATCTGTGATGCAATCTGATTCACAGGGAACATAAGGTGAAAAAGGAAAGACGCATCTATCCTGTGTTGTGCAAAAACTTTAGGGTTTCATTTAAAAGTAGTATATATGCTGGTAAGCTTAGCCAGATCAACTTTCAAACAAACAACAACTGGTCCCTGCAATACCTTTCAAGTGACACGAAAAAACGCCACGGTAGCTTCATTTCAGCTGCATTTAGCTTCATTTTTAAACATTACTGACTGACCCCATCCCTAATACGTAACAGCTACAAACATCGTTACTCCTGACAAACAGAGTCCAGGCTGAATTCAAAAGCCACAGCAAGTCACTTAGTATTAGCTTATTGTTGCCCCACTCAGATCACGTTACGTGATTGTGTGGATGTCTAACAGCAATAACATTAAATACAACAGATGTAATACTTCACTGCAACACAAACAAAATTATCACGGATTCTCATAAGGAAGACAAATTGTCATTTGAATGCTGCCTACCACTCATTCTTCGTTGTGAAACTAGGAGCTAACAGCCTAGCGTCATCCATGTGACTGCAACAAAACTGAAATGCCAGCGTTCCAAACCGAACGTTGTCAAAGCTTTAGTAATTGCAAAAATTCCAGAAATCTTAAAACAGCCCAACTTGAATCATTAACAAAACTGAATAAGATTTAAAAAAAAATGTTAAATATGCATTCAAATTAATTGTGAGATGAGTTTTGAACTTAGAAGTAACCCTAATGTCCCCATTACCAACAAACAAGCAGTTAATTCAAAGTTTTTTTAAAAAATGACCAAATACATATTAAGGGAATCAAATCCTTAAGAAAGACTAATGGCACACTTTAACCTTCATCATTACCACATTATGCCAAAATAANAATCCTTAAGAAAGACTAATGGCACACTTTAACCTTCATCATTACCACATTATGCCAAAATAAGTTCATTAGCTATTTTTCATTGTGAAATAGCTAACTAGAAATCCCAGTTTAAACCAACACACCTTCCGTAGAGTGCATCAAAATACAATCAATGCAGTAATTTTAGCACATTTATTCTGAAAAATTCTAAAACAGTGTTTTTAAAACTTAGTGAAGGAACCTTATCTTTGATGAGGAAGAAAAATGTCCGAGAGAATTTCAGTTCAGGTTTTGACGGTGAGCTCGAGGGGCGGAGCTTAACAGAGTAATGTTAACACTGCAGATTTTAACGACAAGAATTTACACCAACACTACTGGACATCTTACGCTCTTTGTTGTTAAAATAACTCCCAAAGAGTTAATGGAGAGTAACACTGCTGGATTAACACTGGCGATTTTACTGTGTACATACCACAAACTCTGCTTTAACCAGTTACAACAGTCTAAGCTTTCTTTTATCTTTGTAATCGTTAGAATAGTTACATTAATGTAGAAATAGATTTTAGTTAAGTAAAGGTCATCAGATTTCACAGTAGAGTGTTTTAGATGTTTAGAATTTGTGATAAATTCCTATTAGACAACAAAGTAGTGTAACATGGTTTTATGTGTGTCACTGTGTCACACTGTGACTTTACTGTGTGATATTCTATGCATCATGCTTTGACAATGGGAAATGAGTGGAATTAGTATAAGCTGTGTTTTCTTTCACAGAAATCAGACTGCTAAAGAGGTTTCAAATCGCCGCCCCTTTTCATTATGTCGTCATGGACCTCTACAGACAAAGAGATCTGTGCATGTTCTAAAAAGCATGCTAAAGACTCTTTCTGTTTAAAAGCCACTCAAATGGCTTTTCTTGGACTTTTTTTTCTCTTTTCTTTGTACTTCTTCTTCGCTTCTTTACTTTTCTTTGTTCTTCGTTTTTCTCTCTGTGTCCATCTTACTGAGCCATCTCTGGCTTGCGGGTTTTGTAGTTTTATCCTTAAATTAATCTCTTAGCTGCTCCAAGTGGAATAAGCTCCATATGTTATAACAACCGCCACATGATTTCATCCAGATTTATTCAGCTTAGTTACATTTAGTTCTTAGAGTTAGTTCTGCATTTTCATCGGCTCCAGTGATGTTTGTTGGAATTCAACTGCAGCACTACGACTGCCAGTTTGACCCAGCCCTCCAGTTTCAGCTGTTCATCAACATGTGCACCTGTTCTGGTTCTGAAGTAAGGCTTGTTGTTTGGATCTGTGGTTGACAGCCATGGATCTGAACATCTACAACCTACCAAAGGGACTGCTTGAGAACTCTGGTGCCAGCGTCTCCACCAGGATGAGATGTGAACCAGCTGCTGATCCAGTGTCAGAGTCCAAGCCTGGGTGATCCAAAAGATTTCAGACATCACTGTAGTTAAATTTCAACATAAGAGATCCTGGCCTTGCCAAAGATAAAAAAAAGAAGTGATGCAAACTATTTTCCATTTTCATAATTCTCTTACTAACATTTCAATAAAAGTAAAGTTAGACTCAGTTAAAATTAGTGTAGGTTTTGTCTTTTTGAAATCAATTTTCTGTTGTCAACTATCATTATTCCGACCTGAAATAATATCTACCTCATTCATATGTTATTCCATTTAGCATGTGTAAATAAATGTTAAACCGTGAAATATCACTTTGTTTGCCTCTTTCACTTTGACGAAGGTATCACTGAACTGGGAACAAATTCTCCCTTTAGACTCCAGGCTGATCATTTCAAGAATCAAAGTGTTAAGTTTAAATGAGTTTTTCTTCACATAACAGGAAGTGATGCCCCAAATTAAAGAAATTGATATTTCTTCATTGAAATTATAATTTTAACATTACAACTTTGTTTAACTTAATTCTTGAGCATTTACGCTACTGTAAATAGTTCTCTGTGATCAGAAACATTGATCTGATCAATTCTGAGGCTGTTCTGTAAATAGTTCTCTAATAAACAATATATGTATAGTAACTTCTGATCAACCCATATCCATGCTTAAAACACCAACTTCTGGTTAAGTCCTGCCCCTCCAAGTACGGATATGGATAATTTAGTTGGTTGAACAGATACAGATAATGGTGAACTCGCTCATCCCTAGATGAGGCCACATTATTTTGCATTGTGCCTGTCACCAATCCTGGTCTTTCTGCTTCTTGAGCCTTGCCCTTTTTGTTTGTTCCCTGTTTCTTCTGCTTTCTCTCTCCTTCCAGTGATTTGGGTGACCAGCTATTTCTCACTCCCATGATTTCTTCTACATATTTATTACGCCACTCATCCGGCACTCTTTGCCGGATTGTTGTCCTGAGACTGGCATGTGCCTGCACTGGCTTTATGATCCATGCCTGCTGTTTAATTGTTTGTCTGTTTGCTACTGTCTAAGCTTGTGCTTTCTTTGCAGTGTCTCCAGAGCGTCTTCCTGCTCGCCTTCGCTGTCCTCGCCAGCCGGGCCCGGTCCACGTTTTCCTCGCGGTCTCTTCCTCTTTGGTTATTCTCCGTACAGTTAACTGGTATTTCGTGCTCGTTGAGCATAGTCTTTTGTTTCCTTTGATCATTCTCGGTTTAGTGATTGTTGTCATTGTATTCTTTTTTCCAGTGTTTTTCCGGTGTTTAATTCTTGTATGTGTGGGCTGTTTTTGTTTATGTTTAATATTTCCATCAGAAACTTTTCTTGTGATATTTTTGTCTTATTTTTACCCGATGTATAACTGTTAAGGCGCATTTATACTTCACGCTAACTACACGTACGCATGCGCTCGTGACATGCATCGTGAGCATTACTGTGTACATACTGGCCTCCGTAGTTAACGTCGATCCGGAGGCTTAACGCTCTATCCGCCAGGCGGCGATGTGAGGCGCCATGACTTGATACAGACACAATTTAGCAGCCATGGAGGGTTAAGCTAGTAGCTACACAAGCCTTTACAGCAACAAACAAACATAAAGAGCACTCACCCAATCATCTTCATCTGGAAAATAGTTTAAATCATATCTTAGAATGACTAAACATTTTGCAGCAGCCAGTAAGCTCTGTTGTGATTGGTCAGTTACGGTAATCAGCTGCTGAAATCATGTTTACCAGTACGAGGATATTCAGGAAAGCACAGGAATACTATGACAATACCCAGAAAAACAGGTAATTTGCTAAACAAATGCATTGATTGAACAATATACAGGTTTCTTTAAAAATCTAAAAAAATAAAAAAAATTAAAAAAATCAGGGAATTAAACACTTATAAACACGAGATCGGCTTTTCTATGGCAGATCAGCTTCTCAAACCTTGCAGCCATTTCTGTCTGTCATCGNACACGAGATCGGCTTTTCTATGGCAGATCAGCTTCTCAAACCTTGCAGCCATTTCTGTCTGTCATCGGTTATCCGTGCACACTTTTTGTTTATTTAGTTTTACAGGGACCATCTACATTAATTAACACCATGCATAGCCAGGGTGCAAATGCATCGGATTTAGCCAAACGAAGGCTAATTTTTATCCGCAGTCCATAAACATTGTTTATTTATTTGTTGGTCCCGCATGTGCTGCTCATGTCATGACAGATGTTCACAACACTGCTCCCTGTGGTTCCTGTAGGTACTGCCGCGTCAGGAGCATTGCATTAGTTCTGGATGACATGCACAAACAATGCATCCAGCCGATGCTAAAAACGCGTCGGCCATTTTGAGTACACGCATGCGTAGTTTGCATGAACTATAAATGAGCCTTTAGTGTTGCTTGCTAGTTCATGTTTTTGTTACTTCCTGTATTTTATTTTTGAAATTCTGGATATCCTCAACTGTATTGTTTGTAGCTTGACTTCTCCGAGGAGTTTTTTTTTTTTTTTTTNAGTTTTTTTTTTTTTTTTCTGTTTCTATTGTGGTTCATGTTTTTTGTTTACTTCCTGTATTTTATTTTGAAATCACGGATCCACATCCGTGACTTTATTGTTTGTAACTTGACTTCTCAGAAGAGTTTTTTTCTTTCTCTGTTTTCTCTGCTGTTTCTTCTTTTGTTTAATACAAACCTTTTTCACTCACCTGAAGTGTCCGAGTTCTGCTTTTGTGTCCAGTTTGTTAAATTGTTACAGTGCCGGACTTTGAAACCCAACCAAAAACACAATAATATTTTAATCATCTGTAGACACAGTAATAAAGCACAGTTATTAACTTTATTACTGAATGGCAACTTTATAAATTTTCACCAGTTGTTTTTAATAGCATAACCTAAAGCTATATTAATTACTAACACTAGCTGATCATAACACTTATGGACACTTATTCTGAATTGATTTGAACTGAGGTTAGTTTTATTTATCATCTCATGTTCCATGTCACCTGGTGATGTGATGTGGAAAATGGTGTCTGATGGAGCCATAAAAGAGGAAGAAACAAAATGAGGGGAGCAGCAGATGTGAGAGAGGTTCAGGCTAAAGAGAGACGTCTGCAACAGCAAAGCCTTCAGAATTCACATTTCTGAAATTGAAGTGGTGAAGCGAGTGAATTTAGTCTGGCTTCAATCTCACGTCTCCTTTAGACCTTCGCCCATGATTGTCAAGGGCAGGTGTGCAATTTACTTTGTTATTGGTGTGTATGTGGCTTTTTCCTTTCTGTTCTAAATCACTGCTTTCATCGCTGCATCCAGATACTTACGAGGCAGTCCATTTGTGGAAACGAGCAGCTCGAGCGCTCCTCCAGCTCTGATTTGAGTGAATAGATTCACACAACACAGCAATCAGCTGAATAACAATGTGCAAACATCCACCAGCCAGCGTGCGTGTGTGTGTGTGTGTGTGTGTGTGTGTGTGTGTAAATACAGTGGTGAGTGATGGGAAAGACAGACAGACACAGACACACACACACACACACACACACGCCTGTATGATGAGGGACTTTGCTGTTATCCTGATTCTGTTTGTTCTTATTTCCATCATGGTGCCTCCTGTAACCTCAGCGGCTCTTTTTGTGAATCATGTTTCACAAAGCAGTGAAAGTATTTCTGTCTGTCAGCACATTGTGTGTGTGTGTGCGCGTGTGTGCGATGTGAGTGCTGCTCAGCATCTGCACACATTTGGTGCAGGTACACATTTTGCAGGTCCACTGATTATTTTTCCACTGCTGTAAATCTCTGTTAATTAAGACTGATGAATTAATTAATGCTCTTGTAAACAATTGGTTTGTTTGAGTAGAGATTGTACAGAATGTAAAGATCTTCTGTCACCCTCATTTAAGAAGTAACTGGCTGCTCTGAGCTCAGGAGTGTTAATGATTCCTCTGAGATCCCTGCTGGCAGCCATTTAGAGCCTTTCTGCTGTGATGCTCCCAGAAACACCTCACAAAGCTATCCACAGCAAATTGCACCCTTCAGTGCACTCATAACATTTCCAGTTTGTTTAGGTGTGCCTAAGCTGTGTGTGTGTGTGTGTGTGTGTGTGCATGCATGTGAACACATGCACGTGTCCAGTAGCTCTCAACATGCATACCTAAGGGGAGGGATAAAACCTGAAAGGCTCTTTACTCTCGGGAGCTCATTTAGAGCAAAGCAGCCCCGCTTCTCTGTCATCCAAATCAGAGGATTTATCACACACACACACACACATGCACACTGCATTGCAAGGCAGCACGCACACACTTCCTCCTTTTCATACTTATTGGCTTGCGTTTGAGTTTGTTGTGGTTAGACCACTCAGCAGCAGCACAGACGAGTCAATCAGAGACGAGCTTTTATCTATTCGTCCTCCAGACGCTCACAGCAAATCACATTTCTAGAGAGCCACATTGGCTTGGGGGGACACAAGTCAGCATCTCCCCAAACTCAAATGGTATTGAAGTTGGAGAGGCAATCTTCAGGTCTGGCGAGAGGCGCAACAATAATCAATAACTGCATGTGAAGGTGTACAGATAGGAATCAGAGGCAGGGCCTTTCATAACAGTGAAAAGGATGGTGGAGAGCGACCCTAAAATGCTGCTCTAAACAGGTATTGATTACCACAGCTCAGCATGGGCACCAGGTGCGGGGGGGAAGACGACTGTAGTTTTCAATAGAAAGATGCCTGAGTGGAGCATAAGATCAAACCTGATATTGATCCATCTTAGGATAAACACAGCACAGCTTCTCTGTGCTCACCTTAACACGATCCAACAACCTGAATACTCAAACCCATTAAAACACATACAGACTGATCAGCTGGTATCTGAACCTCTGTGCTGTGGGTCTTAGATTTCCATTGGAAGAGTGAAAAGCTTGGTATTTTCAGCATGGGAAAGCTGAGGATGTGTCACCTCGCGACGGATGAAGGTCAAAATAATTACAGGTCTGCGCAGAAACCTCCAGAAAGCTGATTACATCCATGCTGGTGTTTCAGTGGTTTTAGTCAAAACCAAACATTTTACACATGTTCCAATCATAACATGCTGCTCCAAGCTGCCATCTTGGCTTTCTGAATTCTCCTCTTGCTGTCAACTCTCCTTAGTCTTTCACTACACTGCATTCATCCCCTTTTTAATACTGAAATCACATCAATCCATTTCAGTTACTCTTTTCTAATTTCTCCAACTTAAACGCTTTCCATTATTTTATCACGATGGAATGTAAACATCTGATCGCAAACATGGAAATACTCTGAATAACTACATCTGAATTCTTTTACCACAACAGAAATAATCTCATCAATTCAGTTTGACTTCCAGCACTAACACGTCTCAAGTAAAGAAATAGTTAATAGATCTTCTATAAACAAAATCCCATTAGAGCTCATCAATAAACAGCAACTCAAGTCTATTACATCAATGAACAATGACATTTTTTTGAAACACTTCAATCTCAAAGTCTTTTTTTTTTTTTTTNTTTTTTTTTTTTTTTTCATTACTGTGTCCTTAGACCTAAGTGGTTTTCTGATAACTCTTCTGGTGGTGGGTTGTGTGTCTGTCACAGGTTGTTGTTCTCATTCTCTGTGATTTCAGTTTCTTTTGCTCCACTTCTCTCGTGTTCAGACTTAACATCCAACTGTGAAGAAGCATGTCTGAGATTCTTGACATTTCTCGTCAGCAACAATCCATTATCCGTATCCACAAGCTCAAATAAACTTTTTCAGATGTTTTTCTGAGCAACACGTGTCTTATGTCCTTGTATTTCACATTCAACTTTCTACCATTCATGTTTTCTACATATACTAAGTCTCTTACTTTGAAGCTGTGCTCTTTTGATTTGTCCTTGTTATCACTTTAGTTTTTTCTCTTTGTGGAGTTGATGTGATGTGATGGTTCTGGACTTCCTGATACTAGTTCAAAACGTGATACTTTTTGTCCTCACACAGTATGTCTGGAGAACGTGAGAAATGCTGAAGTTTCTCCAGATGCTCTATGAGGAGGAGAGCAATAAGTCAACAGAGTGCTAGGAATTTCATATTTCCACTTCTTTCCTTCCCAGTGGAGTGGTCCAGACAGTTTGAGATATCTATGAAACCACTATGTTTCTATTGTTTTTCAGATAGTAAGGTTAAGTACAAGGAAGTTTTTCAGAAAGGCTTCAAATGCTTGGTTAACAAACTGTCTGCCATTACAAGTTATAGCTTCAGCTGGAGAACCAAAGCATGCAAAATCCTCATCAGCCCACTGAGACAGAGTGAGACGTGATGTCTGATATCATTACAGCATCTAAGTCTAATAGTCAATTACAAGTTTGTACTCATTCTGTATTGGAACTAACTAAGTCAATTCCAAGTTTTGTCATGGTCTAGGTCAGGGGCGGGCAATTATTTTCATGGGAGACTACATGAAATCTAGATTGTTGTCAAGTACCAAACAAATTCTGACATATCTTAATATCTTAAACCTCAAATTCTATCCTTAAGATTAGAATTAGACTACAGAAAACATCTGTTGCACTTGTTATTCGACATTTCTAATATTGAAAATGACTGAAAATGGTCTAAAATTGTTCAATTTACTGAAGAATACCAAAGAATAGAATACAGCCTCCATATACCAATCACCTTCAATGACACAAACATCCTGTATTCTTGTATGTTTAACAACAGCATTGACCTTAACAAGTGCAATAGTCAAACTTATCTTTTAGATAATTACAGTGACATTATTACTGGAGCAGCTTCAGGACAAGTCTCTGACTGTCCTTGAGTGGTCCAGCCAAAGCCCAGACTTAAACCCCACAGAATATCTGTGGAGAGACCTGAAGATGGAGTTCAGACGCTTCCATCCAATCTGATGAAGCCTGAGAGAATCTGCAGGAAGAACGGGATAAACTGTCCAAATCCAGGTGTCAAAGCTTGTAGAGACAAAGACAAGAAGACTCACAGTGTAACTCTGCCAAAGGGGGTCCACAAAGTCCTGGATTAAGGTCTGAATACTTATGGAAATTAAAGATTTCAGTTTTTGATTTTTAATAAATTTAAAAAACTACTAACATGTTTTCACTTTGTCATTATGAGTTATAGAGTGTAGATTAATGGGAAAAGATGGCAATTTTATCCATTTAAAATTAAACTACAACACTATAAAATGTGCAGAAAGTGAAGGGGTCTGAAAACTTTCTGGAGGCACTGTATGTGTGTTGATCCAAAGAGAATGAGTATCCTCTGGGCTAAGGTTCTCCTCTTTAACTGGTTTTTACAATTTCTTCCCTTGTTTTTATGAAAAGTCCTTGCTTTTGCAGCTTACATAGCAATGCCTCAGCTGTCTCACTTTCTCTCCCAACAGATTTCTGTATTTCTCCACTCGTTCTGTCTCGAAGTGATGGCTCAAGTTGAATACAGTCACATATTCTTACAAATGAAACACATAGCTTTAACTCAGTGAAAAATACTTAAAAAGTCCACGACTTGTTAAACTCTACATTAGGCATCAATCTTTCACTTCTAACACTCATTTTGTTTGGCATTCTGCTCCAAATTGCACCTATATATTAGCTAACACCATTTCCCTCCAGGTACTCCGGCTTCCTCCCACCTCCAAAGACATGCATGTTGGGTGAACCTAAATTGCCTGTAGGTGTGAATGAGAGCGTGGACAAGTTTGTCTGTCTCTGTGTCAGCCCTGCGACAGACTGGCGATCTGTCCAGGGTGTACCCCGCCTCTCGCCCTATGACCACTGGGATAGGCTCCAGGACAAACGGGTTTAGAAAATGGATGGATGGATGAAAGTGAGAGTCTCTCTAGTCTCTCTACACTCGCACAGCCTGACGTGTCTCAGCAGAAGCCGCTGCGTCACTTCCAATCAACTTAAATGTCACTCATGACTTCTGGTGGCAGCGGAATGTAGTGGACATGTCAGTCTTGCTCTCCCAAAAATTCTCAACTAAATGACCACATTTAAAGTGACTTAAACACTTAAAGCAACTTAAACTGCTTGTATATTTGTTATTATTTGTCCTGGTCTGTTGTGTCGTAGGTTTTTAGCCTCTTTAGTGTTCACAGATTAAACCACTACACCGGTTATTACTGTCACTACTCATCTGTGTGTTTTTGTTTGTCTTTGTGTTGTTCTTCAGGTGTTTAGCCCTCCTTGATAGAAGTTGTTTGTTAGTTTTAAATAAAACATGATAGGTTGGTCAAGGAGGGCTGGTGAAGGTCACACACTCACACACACTCACCTATGCACTATACGTATGTTATCTATGTGATGCAAGATCAAATTGCATATATATATATACACACACACAAAACAGTTATGCCAATCTTGGCATATACTATGCCTATATATGCTGGGAAAAGATAAAAAAAAAACAACAAAAAAACAACTTTTCATCTTTACATTGCTGACATTTCAACACCACGGTCTCAAAATCAACTAAAACGTTGAGTAAAGGTGAAGTTAAACAAGGCAATACTCCCACAATGTGCAGCAACATGTGCTGTATGTGTTACGTGTTGCCTCTTATGTTTCAGGGGCACACTTGCGCCAGACATCATGAAAATATAAAAAACAGCGAGGCGCTTCACTTCCCAAGACAGTGATGATGACACTGACATAACGTGACTCTCAAGCAGCAGAGGCAGAGGCTGAGCCCAGAGACTCCTCTCAGTCACCACCAGTAAAATTACATTCTCAACTCCGCTTGTAAAACTGGTTTGAATGTTATTTTCAGCACATTGAAGACCTAGTGTTATATNTTCTCAACTCCGCTTGTAAAACTGGTTTGAATGTTATTTTCAGCACATTGAAGACCTAGTGTTATATATGTTATAACGTGCATGAAAATATGTGACAAACTGCATCCTGTGTACTAGTGATGCGCGGATTGTAGTTATATCTGCGGGGCTGCGGTTGATCCGCGGGTCGGGTGGGTCGGGTCATAAAANGCGGATTGTAGTTATATCTGCGGGGCTGCGGTTGATCCGCGGGTCGGGTGGGTCGGGTCATAAAAATGAACATTTCTGATTAATAGCAGGTGGGTTTGGGTCGGGTGGGTGAAATAGCCTCATACATTAATGAGGGAAATATTAATTACATTCTCTAAAATGTGAACAACAGATTGCTTAATTTTTCGTCAGGCATGATTTAGCAGACTATACTCTCATAGCGGCAAATGCAGGGTACTTACAAGTCTTGAGCGCCAAGTACAATGGAAGCAAAGGAGATACGTGAGAAAATTAAAAAGGGAGAATTAAAAACAAAAACCAAGGAAGGACAAAAGTTCTGTGTGGGAGCGATTTAGTGAGGTGGTTAATCATGACGACTCAAGCGCTGGGTACGTAATCTGCAACAGCTGCGAAGCGCTGTATATATATGATAGCCACAAAACTGGGACCTCAAACATGGTACATCATGTGTGTGCGAAAGCCAGAAGCCAGCCAAGTCAGGCAAATAACTTAACCTCCTTCGTCCGTCGAGATGTCAAAAGAGTGCCACCTGAAGTTAACTCCAATTTGGTGGATGACTGCGTGGACCTGTGTTGCCTGGATATGTGCCTATTTGATATTGTCAGTGGCAAAGGATTTGTCCAGGTGGCCCAGACGCTAATTGACATCGGAGCTAAATATGGTGTTGTTGAAGCTAACGCCATCATACCTCATCGGCAAACGGTGTGTGACAGGGCAAAGCAACAGGATGCTGCAGATAAGGGGGAAACTTTATGTAGTCATCCAGAAAGTGATGGAAGATGGTGGGATCGCTGTTACCACAGATATGTGGACAGACGAATTCAACCAGAGGGCATATACAGTCCTTACATGTCACTATACCACTGAGAAGTGGCAGCTGGAGAGTTGCATTCTGGCTACAGTGGAATTTGACAGTCATCTCAAAAAGACCAGCGGAAACATCCATGAGCAAATANCATTCTGGCTACAGTGGAATTTGACAGTCATCTCAAAAAGACCAGCGGAAACATCCATGAGCAAATAACCAGTGAGTTGATGAATTATGGAATACGAGCAGACAAACTTGTCTTCGTCAGTGATCAGGGCCCTAACATAAAGGCTGCACTTCGGACCTACCACTGGATCCCGTGCTCTGCACACATACTGAACACGGTGTTAAGACACACATTCAGTGAGAAGACTGCACCAGAAGGCATCAAAGATGTGGTGGAAATGTTGGATAACTGCAAAAGCCTTGTAACATTTCTGAAGAGAACAGGGGCTGTTGCGAGTTTAGCGCACACTGTGATTCAAGAATGTGAAGTCCGCTGGAACAGCAAAGTCAACATGCTGGAATCTATACTGAAACAGTACAGTGACATCAGAAAGCTCCTGGAAGACAGAGATCAGCTGCATCGGATGGAGGGCATCTTTCAAGACCAGCTGATGCACTTGATCGAGTTCCTCACTCTCTTCAAACTAGCCATTAACTAGCCAGAAGGAGACAGATACCCAACCATTCACACAGTGTTGCTCTGGTTTTTCAAACTCAAAAAATACTGTGAGCCCAAGTTTGGAGATCCATCATACATAACCCTCCTCCGTGCTAGCGCATCCAGGCTTCTTGAGGAGAAGATGCTCCTAACTCCCACTCACAAGGTCGCCACGTTTCTTTGTCCCAGGTTTAAATCACTGAAAATGTTGACTACGGAGGACAGACTGGAGGTGGTGAGGCAAGTGCTGGAACTTATAAATGAACAAACCAGCATTAGCCAGAATGCAGGAGAGGGCACCTCAGTCACCGATGCATCATCAGCGACAGGACAAGGTAAATTTAGACAATGAATTTTACTTTTTATTCTGTGCTAAGCAGTTATATCGGCAATAACTAAATAATAACAAGATCTTATGTATTAGGTATAATAAAACCAACTAAAAAGAGTACTGAAACTAATCAAAAGCTGAAGTAAAACTAAACATTTTAAGCAATGAAAACTAAACAGTAATGCACAAACCCATTCAGAAAGTAACTGAAACTAAACTGAATTGAAAACAAAATGTAAAACGAAATAAAAATAAAAACTAATAAAAAAAATACAAAACTATAGGCTAATAACTCTGCGGCTGTGCGCGCTAACGAGCCTAATGTCTCCTAGGTGGACATGACCGCGGACGAGCAAAAAAGCAGAAGGTGAACTTCACAGAATGGGAAGATGAGACACCCAATTTGATGGATGAAGTGGAAGAGTACTGCTCCACAAACTTTCAGTTGGACGAGTCATCAGAGGACAATTTTCTTTCTTTCTGGGAGAAACAAGCCCGCTCATTCCCACGGCTGCAGCACCTTGCAAAGAAAATCTTGTGCATTCCTGCAACAAGCGCTGTGAGCGAGTGCGCAGCCAGGCGCATCATAGAGGCGAGGCGGAGTCGCCTAAATCCTGGCACAGTGGATGCTATTTTATTTTTGCACAGCGAGAAGTATCAGTAGGTAGATGAGGCTATAACGTCTTTAGACTGGATTGGCACACTTTGGTTATGCTGTTATTTATTTTGCACTTTATATGCCCAATTTAGCGTACTTATTTATGTTGGAGTTAAGACTGTGTTTCAGGAGGTTGCAGTGACATTCTGAATATGCCAGCCCGTGTTTGACTGCCTTTTTTTTTTTTTTTTTTTTTTTTTTTTTTTTTTTTTTTTTTTTTTTTTTTTTTTTTTNACTTTAAATAAATGTTAATTTAATTAAAACCAGCCTACTTCAATATAATATGTTACCATCATCACCGATAGAGGTGGAGTGGAAAGTTCATGCGGGTACGGGCGGGTGCGGGTCTCCAAATTGGAGAAAATAATTCCTTGGGATGGGTGCGGGTGGATAAGTCAAGCATACGTGCGGGTTCGGATGGTGTCAGAGCCGATCTGCACATCTCTACTGTGTACTGTTGCACAGAACAACTGTTGTTATTCTTGTAGCATGCGGCTCATATTTTAGTTACATCTGCGCATACGTGGCAGTTTAGGACCTCAGCAGTTTTCACACCCGTGTCAAATACGGGTCACTTACAAACATGAATGTGAACCATGAACACCAAAAGATCGGATCTGATTAACAAATCAGAACTGAGCATTAGGACCTGTAATGTGAATGGAGCCTCAGTGTAAAAGCAGGAACAGAGTTTTTCCTTTGGGAAAAGTAGATATAACTAAATCCTGTAATATTTAGCTTGTAAACAGTAACTCAGATTAACTTGAGCTGCTTGTCTTCAGTTGTTATAAAACATAAATAAATGACTTATGATGTCTGATGACATCACCTCCAGTGCTAAAAAGCCTCTATGACGCTTCACTTAAATACACTCTGAAGTCTGGTGTTACAGTTTAACTTGGGTTAAATTCGCTGGTGACATCTGCATGTGTGAGGCTAAATGGAGGTAAGGAGCTCATTTCACAAAAGCAATTTGTGAGCATTTTGTACATGCAGATCACAGAAAGTGGCAGAGTCCTGTTCCGCACACACACACAAAAAGGCACTCACAAAGTCCACAGAAATTTGTGACTCTCACAGGGCTCCTGCAAAGCTCACTCACTGGCTGCCAGTATGCTGTTTGCTCTGACAGTGAGAATAGAATAGAATAGCTTTATTGTCATTATACGTAACATATAATGAAATTACAGGTGCTTCTCCCTTAGTGCATAAGTATAAAGTAAAAAAAAA
>VXCM01008716.1:0-16543 GCA_014773175.1 Lucifuga dentata
GTCTCTGTCTGTCTCTCTCCCTCTGTCTGTCTCTGTCTCTCTGTCTGTCTCTGTCTGTCTCTGTCTGTCTCTCTCCCTCTGTCTGTCTGTCTCTCTCCCTCTGTCTGTCTGTCTCTCTCTGTCTGTCTCTGTCTGTCTCTCTCCCTCTGTCTGTCTCTGTCTCTCTGTCTGTCTCTGTCTCTCTGCGGTGGTAAATTTTTTTTTCAAACCTAATTTCTTTGCCGTTTTCCGTGAACGTTAAACCTTTATTAACNGGTGGTAAATTTTTTTTTCAAACCTAATTTCTTTGCCGTTTTCCGTGAACGTTAAACCTTTATTAACTTTAAAGGAGCAGACCGGTGGTTTTACATGTTTAAGCCCAATAAATACTATCTACATACATGTTACATTACTGACAATCATTTTCCAAAACCTGCTACTGGAGCGGTAAATATTAGAATTGTTTTTCCTACCTTCCAGACTGCCAATAGTTTCAGTTCATTCATTCATATAAAAATCACGTTGGAGATCAATAAAGACAACGTCCATAAGAATATGTGTGCCTCCGCCAGGAAATATAGTCCCAGGAGAAGACGGCTTTTACAGAGAAATTAAAAAAGGCAAGCACATGCAGGTGTTAGCAGTGAAACATTACATGTTAAGGTGAGTTTATCACCTGAACATTTCATTTTGGAAGATTAGCAGATTTAGCAAAATTAAAGTACAGTTTTATGTTTTGGAAAATGGTTTTCAAGTAACGTTAAATGATTACAGGTGTTATTTATTAGGTTAAACATGCAAATTCATCTGTATGGTCCTTTAAACACACACTGTAGCCCCACCCACAAATGTTCTGATTGGCTTAGTTTATTTTTTCAACAAATGGGGAAACAGCTTTTCACAGCATTTCTGAGCTGCTGATGAATTCTGACATGACAGCGAATCAGATGCCAGGAAGCAGCAGGCTAGCAGATGTTAGCCTGTTGATAGCAGAGCTAGCCTAGCCAAATATGTCCAACCTGATGATGATGATGATGATGTCACATTATGACAGGTTTCCAAAAATATGTAACATGTAAAGCTTTCAGGTTTGTGTGTGTGTGTGTGTGTGTGTGTGTGTGTGTGTGTGNTGTGTGTGAAGCCCGTTAGCGTGATTTATTATTTGTCTCCTCCATCGCTGAGCTGAGTTTCTGTTTGAAGAAGTGACGTACCTCCTGTTTCTGTTAGCAGGCTGCATGCTAACGTGCAGCACATGCAGGCCTGCAAGTGCATGCACGTACACACACACACACACACACACACACACACACATAAACAAATTTTCTATAAAGCTGAGGTCAATCCACCTTCATTCATCCTCGCTTCCTTCCTCCTTACTCTCCTCCTCCGTCCCTCCATCCCTCTCAGAAAAACATACTGTACCATGCCACAGATGCTGTCACCTCCGCACATTCCTCCATCCATCCACCCATCCATCCACCCATCCATCCACCCATCCATCCAAAAAAGAGAGATACCACTCACCATGTTTTCCNATGCTGTCACCTCCGCACATTCCTCCATCCATCCACCCATCCATCCACCCATCCATCCAAAAAAGAGAGATACCACTCACCATGTTTTCCAAAGACGGAGGCGATTAGTGTGTGTGTGTGTTTTCCTGCCTCGAGCCACCGTGTCATGATAGCATCTTGTTTGCTCCCTCCCTCCCTCTCTCTCTCTCTCTCTCTCTCTCTCTCTCTCTCTCTCTNCACGGCAACACCAGCAGCAGCAGCAGCAGTAGCGGGCTGAGGAGGAGGGGGGACGATAACAGGAAAGACCTGATTGGTTGATCTGCCCATCTGCCTGCTGATGAGTGTTTTATTGCTCTCTCTCTCTCTCTCTCTCTCTCTCTCTCTCTCTCTCCTACACCACTAGGTTGCAGTAATTCCATGCGTACACATGTAAGCCACCATCAAAAATATGGAATCCAAGAGGAAATTAAAATACAAAAAAAATACACAAAATATATATATATACACACACACACACACACACACACACACACACACACATATAACTGACTTGCAATGCGCGTTTTCGCCTGTAGAGGGCGGAGCGAAGGAGTGAAGTTTGGCGGCGTTCAGCCTACCGGAAACAGAGAAGAAGAACAGGAACGCGGAAGCTTTAAACCTTTGGAACAGGGAGGCAAAGAAGATGCGGCTGCATTTTGGAAGGTAAATATGGTTTTAAATTTTACTAAAAACTGAAATAGCAGATTATACTTACTAATCACAATAAGTAGATGTGTTTTCGATCGAAGATAGTGATCGATGAATGTTTGTTTTGACGGATGGTCGCAGATTGTCAACGTATCCGGCAGAAGTAAAAGGCCATGTTGTACCACGTTGAAAGTTTCGGGATTTTATACTCGGATTTATTTATGAATTTTCTTTTATATTATGTCACTTAATTTCGTTAAGGCGAGTTTAGAGTTATACACATTTTTAGAAACAAATTATCATAATTTACAGCTATTTTCCACTTTAAATAAACAGAATGTTGGCTGAAAATAACGGTTCTCGTCTGTTTCACAACTTCACATTTTAAATTGAGATAAACTCCAAAGAAACAACATATTCTGTAAATATAATCTGATGCTTTCAGACATTAGACCATTAATGGTAAGATTTAATTGTAAGAGAAGCATCTCATGGTTCAGATGGTGAGAAACACGTTTTCATAGGACTCAAATAACCAAAGTTTGTTTTAATGAATATTTAATCTTATCATTTAAATTTTTTATTTAATTTTATAAATTCAGGATTTTTTTTTTTTTTGTTTTGTAAGACTGCTTGCCATTTATTATTTCGTTCATTATTTCATATATTTATATATATATTGGGCTCAAACGTAAAGCCGCTGGTATGGTCCTTTAATCAGAGTACAAATAAATCATCATATACCTGCACAGGTAAATGCAGAGATTATGATTAAATCCATGGTTTGTGTTTATATGGACTCATTTGTCTCGTTTCAGGATGAGGATGATGGTCAGGCGCCTGATGAAGACGTCGATCGTGAACCGTTTGTGTTTGAGCTGAGAGAGAAACGAGGTTTGAAAGCTTTTATCTCGGGTTTTTTAACATGTTAGAGGCAAAAGGATTTTTTTTCTTTTCGCTGTGATGATGTCATTTCCTGCCATTCGTAGTTTCCACCAGAGGTCATCAGACCAGAGACGGCCCAAACCTTCCTTGGATGTCTGAGCGAATAATAAAAATGGCTTTAATCTCTCTGATGTCTCAGCGGCGTTCAGAACTAACTTCCTCTGTCCTCGTCTCTTCAGGATGAATGTCCTCGCGTGTCCTGCAGCGTCACGTCTGTCAGAATGAGCATGCATCAGGTTCGTATGTTTAATCCTCTCAAAGAGATTTTATGTGTTGATGCAAATCTGCTCACTTCCTGCTCGCTGTGATGATGTCATTTCCTGCCATTCGTAGTTTCCACCAGAGGTCATCAGACCAGAGACGGGCCAAACCTTCCTTGGATGTCTGAGCGAATAATAAAAATGGCTTTAATCTCTCTGATGTCTCAGCGGCGTTCAGAACTAACTTCCTCTGTCCTCGTCTCTTCAGGATGAATGTCCTCGCGTGTCCTGCAGCGTCACGTCTGTCAGAATGAGCATGCATCAGGTTCGTATGTTTAATCCTCTCAAAGAGATTTTATGTGTTGATGCAAATCTGCTCACTTCCTGCTCGCTGTGATGATGTCATTTCCTGCCATTCGTAGTTTCCACCAGAGGTCATCAGACCAGAGACGGGCCAAACCTTCCTTGGATGTCTGAGCGAATAATAAAAATGGCTTTAATCTCTCTGATGTCTCGGCGGCGTTCAGAACTAACTTCCTCTGTCCTCGTCTCTTCAGGATGAATGTCCTCGCGTGTCCTGCAGCGTCACGTCTGTCAGAATGAGCATGCATCAGGTTCGTATGTTTAATCCTCTCAAAGAGATTTTATGTGTTGATGCAAATCTGCTCACTTCCTGCTCGCTGTGATGATGTCATTTCCTGCCATTCGTAGTTTCCACCAGAGGTCATCAGACCAGAGACGGGCCAAACCTTCCTTGGATGTCTGAGCGAATAATAAAAAATGAACGTTTTCTTCTGTGTCTGCTTTCAGAACTAATTTATGATTAAATGTCTCTTTCAAGGTTTTTGTTGCTGTTCATCAACTCAATCCAAGATGGCTGACAGGAAGTGTCCACTGTGAGGCGTCCTGGCCGTCTGATTGGTACGTGTCTGATTCTACAGAGGAGCTGAACGCAAAGCTGGAGCAGACGACATAGCCATTTACCTGTCTGCTTTCTGTTCGCTGTGATGATGTCATTTCCTGCCATTCGTAGTTTCCACCAGAGGTCATCAGACCAAAGACGGCCCAAACCTTCCTTGGATGTCTGAGCGAATACGTTTTATAGACGTAAATTTAAGGCGTGAAGTCCGTCAGCTGATGATGATGATGTTCTTCCTGCAGGTGCAGCAGCAGGATGTCGTCAGCAGGGGGCAGCGCTGCACCGGAGCGTTCACCAGGTGGCTTTATGAGCTGTTTATCTGCACTATGGTGGTTTTAAGCAAATAAATAAGATTTATATTCAATAATAAATTATTTCCTTTATATGATTTCATAATTGTGNTTTAAGCAAATAAATAAGATTTATATTCAATAATAAATTATTTCCTTTATATGATTTCATAATTGTGTTTATAAACTTATGTTAGATGTCATGAAGGCTGTTTGAAAATAGAATTGTTTTGTTTGCATCTGAATTTCATCAAATGTGAACAAATGAAGTGTGATTTAGTTTTTAATAATAAAATCNTTGTTTGCATCTGAATTTCATCAAATGTGAACAAATGAAGTGTGATTTAGTTTTTAATAATAAAATCATGTGTATTTTATTTCCTTGTCAGTGGTGATTTTATTATAATAACTTATTTATTGTAATCTTCTGAATGTGGAAGGGACGATCATTTTAATTTCTTAGTAAAAGCCTTGTTCTCTGGGACGATGTTCCCTGGTGAACAGACTCACTTTCTTCGTGCTGCTTCGTGTTTGACGGTTAAATCGAGCAAAAATAATGACTTTTGGTTTTCTGTGTATCTGTCGTTTCAAGACTACAAGTTTAATTTTTTTTTTTTATTGTGTACTGGAATAAACTGAAGCTAATGGCAGTCTGGAAGGCAGGAAAAACAATTTAAATATTTTCTACACCAGTGGTATGTTTGGCTTGATTCATGGCTGGTAATGTAATGAGTATGATGTTGCATTTATTGGGCTCAGATGAGTAAAATCACCGGTATGCTCCTTTAAGGGGAATGTCCTTTTAGAAGTTAATACAACTTTAAAGTCTGAATTAAGATGTTTTNATGCTCCTTTAAGGGGAATGTCCTTTTAGAAGTTAATACAACTTTAAAGTCTGAATTAAGATGTTTTCAGTTGTAAATGTGTATAGTAAGTGAATTTTCTTATCTAGTAATGTAATTTTCAGTCATTTTTATTCCATTAAAATAAATCACAGCAATTTTCGTTTCGCCTTTGTGATTTTTGGCCTCTTTGACTTTCCGTACCTGCTGCTGCCAGTGAAGCCGCTAGCTGCGTTAGCCGCTAGCTGGAAAATAAAAGACAATGGCGGGTGTCCAGCCTCAGGTAAGAAACTACCAGGTAAAAACACAACTGTTCACACTCTTTAAAGTACAAAACCACCTAAAAACACCGCTAAATTTGAGCCGAAGTGAAGAAAAATCAGCGCTAACGAAGCTAATCCAGGTCAGCTGTGACTGTCAACACATTGCTTCGACGTGGCAGCAAACCGGCGATTAAAAAAATAATATATAATATATATTTACCTCAGTAATTATTATGTTACTGTTGACATATGTAATTAACTCACCTGCAGTTTATGTCATTGTACTTTTTTATTTACCACCTAAGAGCTGCACTGTAAAAATCATAGGACGAATATTTTTTCTATGAAAATTTAAACAGAAAAGCATTTTAAAATTGATTTTTGCTCTATAATCTTACATTAATTCATGTGTTTGATTTTCTAAAATACTCGAAAAAGTCAAAATAATCAGGGAAAGAATTCTAGTCTGTAAGGAAATGATAAATGCTAGCAAAAGAAAAACTGGTGGAACAAATAATAGAATTATTGACATGACAATTCTAAAAAAAAAATGTTTATTGACCCTTAAAACGAATATTTTGTAAAAAAAAAAAAAAAAAAANAAAAAAAAAAAAAAATCAAAGTACAGCTGACAGCATTCTACAACAGTGTGGAAATATTCTAAATGAAAATGAATTGTCAAAAAAAAAAATTCTTAATTCTTAAAACCTGGTTCTGATTCTAAAGGCTTTAAACGGTGGTTCTCATTAATTTACAGAACTGTCAGAAATATTCAGATTTTCATAAGCAAAAATGTGAATTTTGATGAAAAATGAAGAATTTTTACAGTGCGATATTTTAGGTGGTTACTGAAAGAGAAATGAAGTGAAAATGAGTTTAGACTCCAGAGGTTTAATGTGATGATTACTTCATAAACTCTGAGATTATTCTGTTTGTCTGCTTCCTGTTGCAGGACGACCTGCTGAAAATGACGCACAGAGAAACCTGGAAGTGAGCTGAAACTAAAATACTGCAATTTCATATTATAATCTGTCATTCTGTCTGTGTATCATTCTAACAGTATCATCCTCTCTCTGCTAATGCTGCTAATGCTGCNTCTGTCATTCTGTCTGTGTATCATTCTAACAGTATCATCCTCTCTCTGCTAATGCTGCTAATGCTGCGTTCGCTGTACCTCGGAACTCAAAACTCATAAAAAGCGACGTTTTAACATTTCAGAGATATTTACCTTTTCAAACTGCTGCTGCCCTATGAGTGTTTTATGTTAAATCTGTTAGTTTGTATGCTGATCGATTTAAAGAAAATTCTTCTAAATGTGCTTTTATTCATAGAAAGATTCCTGTTTACACTGAGCAGCTGATTTTCTGAGTCAGAATTCCGACTAAAAGGGAATTTTCTTAGATTTTACTGTTGATAGTCAGAAATTCCACATTTTGAGTTCACACTGAAAGCAGCATAATCCTACTTGTACTGTCACCGTAGCAACCACTCAAACCACCACAGTAACCACCTGGTTGTTTTTTTGTGTTATCAGGGTTCAGCACGAGCGTCTCCACGTGAAGCACCGGGNCCACCTGGTTGTTTTTTTGTGTTATCAGGGTTCAGCACGAGCGTCTCCACGTGAAGCACCGGGGTCACGAGGCCATGCACGCCGAGATGGTTCTGATCCTCATCGCCACGCTGGTGGTGGCTCAGATCGTGCTGGTCCAGTGGAAACAGCGACACCACAGGTCCTACAACGTGAGTTCACACTAAAGATGTCACAGGAAGTGGAGATTTAGGATGCTTTAAGACGGTTTGCGGTCCGTTAGGAGGTCGTGGATCTGAGGAATTATATCATCTTCGCTAAAATATTACAGCCTGCTGACTGCCTGTCAGGCTCAGAACTAATCAGTCAACCCTTGTAGGATCCGCTGTGAGATGTTCATTAGATTGTACTTTGTCCTCAGCTGGTGACGCTGGTCCAGATGTGGGTGGTTCCTCTGTACTTCACCATCAAACTGTACTGGTGGAGGTTTCTGTCCATGTGGGGCGTCTTCTCCGTCATCACCAGCTACATCATCTTCAGAGCCACGCGCAAGCCGCTGTCCTGCCGCACGCCCAGGTAACGGGAGGCGGGGTCTGCTAGCGTGCTCCTGGTTCCTGCTAGCGTGGGTGGTCCCTGCTGGCATGGGTGGTCTGTGCTGGCGTGGTTATGGTCCATGTTAGCGTGATGCTTGCTAGCGTGGTCTGTGCTAGCATGGTTCTTGCTAGCGTGGTCATGGTCTGTGCTGACATGGTCATGGTTCATGCTAGCATGGTCCGTGCTAGCGTGGTCTGTGCTAGTGTGAGTGGTCCATGCTAGTGTGGTCTGTGCTAGCATGGTCTGTGCTAGCTTAGTCTGTGCTAGTGTGAGTGGTCCATGCTAGCTTGGTCCATGCTAGTGTGGTCTGTGCTAGCATGGTCTGTGCTAGCTTAGTCCGTGCTAGTGTGAGTGGTCCATGCTAGCTTGGTTCATGCTAGCATGAGTGGTCCATGCTAGCTTGATCCGTACTAGTGTGGTCTGTGCTAGCATGGGCCATGCTAGCTTAGTCCATGCTAGTATGAGTGGTTTAACGTTTAATGCCGATCCGTTGTCCTTCGAACTCAGAAAGCTCCAAGTTGGTTATCTGGAGTTCTGATCTAAAAGCCTTCCGGTGTTTCTGCTCGGAAAAACACGGAAAAGTTCGTATCTGCATGTGAATCATATGAACATCTACAGAGGAGCTACATGAACTATTTCTGCACGATTAGCGAAGAGAAACGACGTTTACAGGTAAGCAACTCATTCATCTTCACTCATAAAAATAACATGTAACAGCTGCGTAATGTCAGAAACTACAAAAAACAAACTAAAATGATGCAAAGGGAGAATCTTTACCGTTCACCTTTAGCGCCGCCATGACGTGACGTCAGGCGTGTTTATGTCCGATCAGGTAACGTGGAATTTAAACACATTTCTGACTGGGAAGGCCGAGTTGAATCATCGTTCCGCTGCACTTTTCCAGGTTTTTCTGAATTCTGAACACAAGATTCATCAGTTCTTAAGGACATTCTAGAATTAAAGTCTAAAANGGTTTTTCTGAATTCTGAACACAAGATTCATCAGTTCTTAAGGACATTCTAGAATTAAAGTCTAAAATAAAACGAGACTCGATGTCCTCAGCGACCTCTGGGTGTCTGAAGTAAAACCTTTTAAAATCCGTGATAAAATCGTTGAGCGTTGGCGATGCTGAGCTCCTGCTGATGGTCATGTGACTGTTGTGTGTTTTAGGATGGTGTATAAGTGGTTTCTGCTGATCTATAAGCTGAGTTACGCCGTGGGAGTTCTGGGCTACCTGGCCATCATGTTCACCATGTTTGGCTTCAACGTTTTCTTCAGGTGAGTCACAGTTCAGACGTTCAGAGGTAAAAACCAGACAGAAGATGAAGATTTAAACAGAAACCTGCTCTGAACTTTCTTCTTTCTTTAGGATCAAAGCAGAGGACTCGATGGACGTGGGCGTCGTCATGCTGTTTTACGGGCTGTATTACGGCGTCATGGGCAGAGACTTTGCAGAGATCTGCTCTGACTACATGGCGTCTACCATCGGGGTAAAACAGACTACCTGAGCCACGTTTCCCTCTGGTTTGTACTTAAATCTGACGTAGATGTGGTGTTTCAGTACTACAGCAGAGGCGGCATGCCCAGCCGGAGTCTGACGGATGACATCTGCGCCGTGTGCGGTCAGAAAATCCTGGTGGACGTGGAGGAGGAGGGGTTTATCGAAGACACGTACCAGCTTTCCTGTGGTCACATGCATCCACATCGTCCTGTAGAACAGCAGAGTTCTGACTCTTTCTTTGCTTCTTTTCTTTGTTTTATCATCATTTCCACCTTATTTTCAGCTGGAGCCAAACTCTTCATAAAAACGCTGGTGCTCGACCAGAAAAAACCCACTTCCTGTGGCGCCTGATGTGGTGAAGGAACCGTGTTTTCATAGAGACGAGGCAGAAAACGACATTTTAACCTGAACCATCGTGAAACAAGCAGCAGCAGCAGCGACTAGCGGCATTTCAGCATTTAACTTAAACTTAAGAAGTTGAAGAAAGAGCTCAGAAACAGAACGTACCGCTCAGCGTTAGCAAAAGCGGCGCTGAGCGGTACAAAAGTAAAGCCGGACTAAACTCTGAGTTTTAGAGAGGAAACCGCAAAACCAGCTCACAGCCGAGTTTAACTCAGCGAGGGAATGTGTGAGCTAACCGTTAAATCTGGTAGCATTATTATAGGCCTTAACGTTAGCATAATTGGTTTGTTCGGTGGAAACGCAGCCGTTCTTATAAGGGCGGAGCTTAACATCATGGTGGAAATTGTTTCTTGTCTTAATTTTATTCTTTCATCATTCCTTTTTCATTTAATCTAAATCATGAAAATGTTCGTAACAGGAAATACGAAGTTTTCACCCAACAGCAAAACTAAACTTTTCTCTTTATTTTGGATTTTGAGAACTTTACTGCTAATAAAAACGTGACTAATTGCCGTTTTTGCGCCTTAACCAGCCTCTCAGATTCCATGAGTTCTGCATCCGTGGCTGGTGCATTGTGGGTNTTGCGCCTTAACCAGCCTCTCAGATTCCATGAGTTCTGCATCCGTGGCTGGTGCATTGTGGGTAAGAAGCAGACGTGTCCGTACTGCAACGAGAAGGTTGACTTAAAGAAGATGATGAACAACCCGTATCCTTCACGCAGGATTCAGTCTTTATGGTTCTCACCTTGTTTTAGAGTTGTATTTTTTTATGTCGTCCTGGTTTGATGATGCGTCCGTCGTGTTGCGTGCAGACGTACGTTTGTCTCAGCGTAAAATCACTAAATCTAACAGGAAGAATTATGTGCTGTCATACATATATCGTAAGTGTCCAAACTTCAGAATATACGATGATAGCTACCTGTTTTAGTCAGATCTTTGGTAACAAACATATACAGTACATTAGCACTTTTTTCTTAATTTTATTGAGAAACCATAATGAGATTAGACTTTTTGGCTAATTGGTGTATGAAATACTTAGCTAATCAATACTTAGCTAATCAATACTTCATCACATCGATAAATCTCCTTTTATTTAGTTTATTAAGCTACAAATGCGACGTTGCTTCACGCTGATTAAAACTCAAACTGGTCAGAATTCATATAAAATCATCATGCTAACCACCCAGCATCACGTTAAATCATCACCACGGTAACTGAAGCTCATTAATAAAGCTTCTCTTATGTTAATTGTTGGCTTGTTATGCGTCTCTGACGTTACAAGGTTCCGTTGTAACGGTGATCGTCTCTCGTCTGAGTTCCTTAATTCCTTCCTGTGCTGCCAGCTGGGAGAAGACGCATGTTCTGTATGGACAGCTGCTTGATTGGCTCAGATACCTCATTGCTTGGCAACCCATCATCATTGGAATCGTCCACGGGATTAACTTTTCACTGGGCCTAGAATAGCGCCCTGAGGAATGCCGCTAAATGTCAGGATTGCCGTTGGAGCCGTTAGCGTGAACAGGACGTTTGGCAGCAGAATGTCGGAGCTCTGAGGAGCGCTCAGGCTGACTTTAAGACTTTAGCGTGTTTATTTTGTGTAATCTGAGCTTCGTTCGCACAATAACGCTCAGAAGACACGGAGACAGTTTGGACGCTGATCCTGAACCGAACAGTATTTCATCACTAATGTCAAAAAAACCTTTGACGCATCACATATCAAGTAGGAAATTTTATGGAGTTTATTAAAAAAAATGCTGTCATACATGTTATTTAATATTTAATTATGATAAAAACATTGCTTACAAAACTCACTTTTATAATTTTTTAAAAAATCATTAAAATCATTTGCACACTCCTCACTGATAATCATGTATTAATACCACTTACTAATAATAATAATGTTATTATTACCTGCTGCTTCTAACAGGTAATGATAATGTTTAAGTAGCATGGGGGGGGGGGGGGGGGGGNGGCTTTTTCTTAAATTAATTAAACAATCAGTACAACAACAGACGGCAATAATTCACATTGCTAAAAAAGATGCATTTATCAGTAGCTAAGTTAAAGTTTTTCCTCTCTAGAGATTATTTAGAATGTTCTTTTGGTGCTTTAGAAGGTTCTAGCTGTCCTTCTGGAGGTTCTAAGGGTCCTTGAGGTTCTAGTAGTTCTTCAGAAGGTTCTAGGGATCTTTCAGGAGATACTAGTGGTCCTGATGAGATTTGTTGGGTCCTTGAAGTCCTCTGGGTGCTTGAGGAGGTTCTGGAGGTTCTTCAGGTTCTAGAGGAGGAGGTTCTAAGTGTCCTTCAGGGTCACTGAAAATGTTCTTGGGATTCTTGATGAGATTCTTTGTCTCTGAAGGTTCTGTTGGTCCTTTCAGCTGATCGCTGTGAGAAACGTGTTCATGCTGAAACGTTCTGTATGATGTTTGATAAGTTTGTATTTATGATACGCAGAGCTTACTCACTATGGATTATATTTTATTGGCACTGATAAAAGGTGTTTAAATTGATTTAATGGCAGCCTTACTCAGCCAAAGTTTAGTTTGTCACTATAAATCAGTGTTTCTTTAACTTTGTTTTTGTTGTAGTTTAAGATGCTGCCATGACTGAAAGTAAAAAATTATAAAAACCTGAATTTATCCTTAATGATGTCATTACACGTCACATGTGTGACGGCATCATGTAGTTGTAGTTTTATGCGTGTTCTGTTTTATTGCAGAGTTAACGTGTTACAGGAAGAGGGCGCTCTTTAGCCAAATCTCTCCTCAGCTGTTTTATGTCAAACTGCTGCTGACTTTTTAATAAAAGTCTGTAAATCTAAATTATCATGCAGTTCATTACAGGTAAATCATGTTTTCCTCACAGTCATACATGTTCTGTTTAAACATGGGTCGTCCTCTCTGTTTCAGTCAGATGTGTGTGTGCTTCTCAGCGACCTGTAAGACACAAAATACACACATTAATGTTTAAAAAACCAGACATTTCATGTTGTTTCCTCTGAGTCTGACCGTGATGGCGGCAGACTGAAGGTCCTGGTCTGATGACGGATCAGGAGGACCTGGACTCGCTGAGAACATGGAAAGTTCTGGTTCTGCTTTAAAAAGGAGAGAACTGATGTCAGAAATCCTCTCAAACGAAGCTGATATAAAAAGGATGATCTAAAGGTGAAAATGATTCTTATCAAAGAAAAATACTTAATGTCAAGTGAAAGTATTTGACATCTGTAAAGTACATTCAGGTCAGCCTACGACTGCATTTTCTTGACGGTCCCTAACAATGGGTGATGCACCTTACTAAGCTGTTGTGAGAATTCTTATTACACACACATGGAAATGGTGAAAATGTGTGATTATTATGTGTATCCATCACAGATAACGTCACTGAAGCGTAACGTTCTAGCTTGTTCTGACATTGTCTTCCTGATGGACCGTTGCCGTGACGTTTAGCAGCACCTGACGCGTTGGTGTTCTGACTGACCTTTCTGATGAGGTTCAGCGTAGTTCAAGGTGGAGTAAAGAAAACGAGACACAGATTCATCTGCAAGAGAGACGTGCACAAATTAACCCAAACAAACTTCCTGCTTCCTGTTCCTGTCAAAACCAAAGAGGCATTTCAGAAAACACTAAACATTTTTCACAAAATGTCTTTAAAGGGGCATACTGGTGATTTTGCATGTGTGAACCCAATAAATTCAATCTAAATACACGTTACATTACTGTTAAACATTTTCCACAACACAGTAGTGGAGTGGTAAATATTAGAATTGTTTTTCCTACCTTCCAGACTAACATTGGTTTTGGTTCATTCCAGTACAAACTAAAAATCATCTTGTAGAGACTTGAAATGTGTTTGAATGTGTGTTGCCTCCGCCAGCCGTGGGAGAAGACGGTTTTATAAACAAATCAAAAATGAACGTTCCTTCTACAATTCCATGCAAACAGGCAAAGTCTGGAATTTTAAGATGGTGCATCATTTGATTTTGACATTTTGTCAAGATAACCTGAAAACGGTTTTATGCTTTATTGGGCTCAAACATGCAAAAACCACCAGTATGGTCCTTTAACGTCAGCCGTTTAGACATTTTACAGGACGAAGCTTCAGCCGTGAGAAAGAGTGAGGCGCTTCACCTTTTTCTGTTTGTGGTTTTCTCCTCCGTTTCGTGTCGAGACTCAAAACATCAGCAGCTTCTAAAATAAACGCCGTGAGACGAGACGAGACAGAGCAGAAACGTCAACGCCGCAAGACGTCAAAATTAATCCAGTTAGTCTTTTTCTAGCTGTTAAACCGCTTGAAGCGTGACATGTAGCACGAAGGAAGATAAAACTGTCCATAAACCTTTGTCCGTCTTGTTTTTAGAGACGACATCATACGTGTCCATGTCTGCAGCATCGCTGTCCTCTGCAGAGACAGAAACATCAGAAACGTTGGTCCTGCATTTCATCAGAACAGCTGGATTATATTCTCATACAAAAGAAGACAAACACACAGATTCACCACAAAACAGTCAACACAAAATTTAAGGACCATTCCGGTGATTTTTGCATGTACATACACACATTATACGTTACTGATGATCATTTTCCAGAATATAAAACTGTATTTTAGTTTACCTGTTATTTCTGCTAAATCTCCTTCAGAATTAAACGTTCAGGTGATATAAACACCTTAAAATTCAACGTTTCTCCTGCTAACATGCACATCCTCAGTAAAACATGGGACTATATTCCCTGGTGGAGACGTACGTTTTCTCCTGGTTAAATAAAGTTTCATCAACAAAAAATGTGATGCATTTTGTTCTCTGTGATGATTATTTATCTCAGCACAAATCAAATCTATGAGATTATTTTTATGTCGTACTGGAATGAACTAAACCAGTGTTAGTCTGGAAGGTAGGAAACACAATTCTAATATTTGCTGCTGCAGTAATATGTTTAGGAAAATGGTTTGCAGCAATGTAACATGAATGTGCGTTGTATTTATTGGGCTGAAACATGTAAAATCACCGGTATGCTCCTTTAAGATAAGCAAACCTGTCTTCTTGTTGTTTTTAGCGATGGCGGCGTACTCGTCTTTGTGCGGATCAGCTGCTCCGCCCTCTGCAGCAACTGAAACATGGAAGACAAAGGTGTGGTCATCCCACAGGAAGACAGGTGCATCTACCTGCCAAAATAAAGGACAGTCCTATTTAAGCTGTTTTCAGGGTGGTTCAGAACCAGACATCTTCCTGGGTAAACCCTGTTTTATCTCAGTGATCTGTTGTTCGTTCTGGTTGCTGCTTCCATATTTTAATATTTTAAATATTTTTCTGTATATTTTTCTGTACCTATGCGTTTGCGGTAGTGAAGTAATCCCAGCAGCATCAGCAGCGAAACCACCAGTAACACCGAGAGGACGGCCCACAGCAGAGTGAGGTAAGAGGAGTGATGAAGAGGAGGACGAGTTTCTTCATGAGATGCTGGAGAGACGACAGAAACATGGAGTCGTGACGTCACGAGGAAAACAGGTCGAGCTATGCTATCATATCGTTTGTTATCATACTGGAATCATTTTTTCTGNTCACGAGGAAAACAGGTCGAGCTATGCTATCATATCGTTTGTTATCATACTGGAATCATTTTTTCTGTGCGATAAATCTCATCTAACCTAAATTTAAAGCTTCCTCTGTTTGGAATGGTTAGCTAACAGGCTAACAGATACAAGCTAACTGCTACAAGCTAACTGGCTAACAGCTAAAGGTGGAAACAACAAATTAGTTTACAAGCTAACAGGCAAACAGATACAAGCTAACTGGCTAACATCTACAAGCTAACTGGTTAACAGCTACAAACTAACAGGCTAACAACTAAAGGTGGAAACAAATTAGTTTATCCACCTGAAGCAGAAACACCTGGTGAATACCAAGAAAGTCACATGATGAGGAGAGCCAATCAGATGNCTGAAGCAGAAACACCTGGTGAATACCAAGAAAGTCACATGATGAGGAGAGCCAATCAGATGATTACAGACAAAACAAACAGGAAGTGAAGTTAACTCATTAAGCATAGCTGGAGCGTTAGCTAGCTGTACTTCCTGTGACAGAACAAGCTAACAGTGGAGTGAAATTAGCTTAGCGTTGACTTGTCTTGCTAAACGTGACACCAGTTCAAATAATAGAAAAAGAAGCTTTAAGAGACTTTTAAAAAAATTCCTACCTAACATATTTCCTGACAGAAATATTTTTCAAAGATGCTCTGCTAATTTCTGCTAATTTCTTCTTGTTAAATAAAGTTTCATCGACAAAAAAATGTATATATTCTGCTTTCTGTGATGATTATTTATCTCAACATGTTTCACATATCTACAAGTTTATTTTCTGTCGTACAGGAATTAACTGAAACCAAAAAGAGTCTGGAAGGTAGGAAAAACAATTCTAATATTTGCTGCTGCAGTAATATGTTTAGGAAACTGGTTTGCAGTAATGTAACATGTATGTGCGTTGTATTTATTGGGCTGAAACATGTAAAATCACCGGTATGCTCCTTTAAGATAACACCCAGCAAACCTGTCTTCTTGTTGTTTTTAGCGATGGCGGCGTACTCGTCTTTGTGCAGATCAGCTGCTCCGCCCTCTGCAGCAACTGAAACATGGAAGACAAAAGTGTGGTCATCCCACAGGAAGACAGGTGCATCTACCCACCAAAATAAAGGACAGTCCTATTTAAGCTGTTTTCAGGGTGATAACTCTGAACTAACTCTTACTGTCTATGCTAACGTTAGCGGTAGCGCTAATCTGTGACACGTTTCACACATTTTAACTGGTTTATCATCCATTTTGTTTCTGTTTATATTTACACAAAAAATTCAAGTCCATTTTATTTTGAAGTTTTAATAGTATTTTTTTTT
>VXCM01008717.1:0-11165 GCA_014773175.1 Lucifuga dentata
TCAATGAGCCCAACACCATGTCAACCCATCGTTGTCATGGAGATGACAGGACGCTGAATGTGATTGGACCAAACCAAATCAGAGTAGACGTTCTCACACAGACAGAGGAGCAGTCGGACATTCAGAGCTGTTTGCAGCAGAGAAAGTGGAGAATTTTGACTCGTTGCGTCACAGCGATGTGTCACAGATAATACTAATAATACATATGAAAAGTATAATTTGCTCAGAGTCCAGAGACAGTTGTGGTTTGGTCTGGATCTGGACCGGAGTCTGGACTTTGAGGATGACTGATTTATGGTGTTTTGGGCGAGTTTGAGTTTCCAACATAGATTTTATAGCAAATCAATCAATTTCATATTTTGTGGTGCAAAAAATGCTTCAACAGTCACATGACACAAACTGGTAAATGAATAAAACTTCTTCTTCTTCTTCTTCTTCTATTTTTCATGCAACCCACCCCATTTATCCGGGCTTGGGACCAGCATTAGGGGTGCACTGGCATGTGCATCCTCAGTGGCTGGGTTATCTGGTAAATGAGTAAATAACATGATAACTTGTGACAGAAACCACATGACAGAACTGATCGTGCTGATTGGCTGATGCCAACGATAATTTTTGGAGAATACCTCAGTCCTGTTTGGATTAAAGCTTTGCATGAGGATAAATTGTGCTAAAAAGACTCAAAAACATTACGGTCATTTACATTTATCACATTGTTGTAGCGCCACCTAGTGCTCAAACGCCTGCAAAGTTCATGCAGGATCTTTGCTGTACGTTCATGTTTGGTTGCACGTCTGCAAAGGGAACCAATGTGGAATATGATTCAAAACAGATGAATACCAGTTTAGTAACGCTCCAAATTTGGTGAAAATTCTTCTTGTTTGCAAACGAACGCGGTATTCCTCTCAAACGTAGGCGGATTTCCTTTGTTTTATGACTGCCAGTAACCGCAAACAATATCGTCTCGCCCAGTAACCGCCCACCTTCGAAAAACTCTTTCCGTGTTTTTAGCGGGAGCATTATTTTTTCTGCCGCACAGGAAGCTTATTAATTCATTTCACCCGGCCGATGGAAAGACTTCTGAGTGGCCATTTCGTTTTTTTGCAGCCCTTCAAAAGTTTGCCCAAAATTCACTTTGACAGCTGGATGGAAACTGACCAATGAGCCGCTGCTTCCACGGTCGCTTTGCCTCGGTTTCACCCCCTCCTCTCCTCAGCCACTTTGCCAGCACCTCCTTTTTATTCCTCCCCTCCCTCCACCTCCTCCTCTTTTCTTTTTCTTTCCTTTAACAGATCATGGTATTATCACAGGGATATGAGCCGCTCTTTCCAACATTTACTCCTTTCCTTTCTCACTTCTCCTCTCCACCTGTCACCTCCTTTCTCTACGCCTCCTTTCTTCTTCCTGCTCTTTGACAGATTATTTTCTGGTCAGTGTTGTTACTGTTTTCCAACTTTTTCCATCCTTTCCTTAATCTCTTCACCTTCTCTATCCACCTCGTTTCCTTTCTGCCGCCTCTCTGTTTTGCTTTCCATCTCCTCCCTCCTTGGTCGAGGCTTTGGAGCGGCGTTACAGATCTTATGCTCTTGTCGCTCACCACCGTAAAGTTCCAAAGCAAAAATACGCTGTGGAAATGGCTGAATGTGATCGCAACAAGGCTAGAAAAAGAGGGACTGCTGGAAGAAAATCACCAGTCATTTGATCCTCTCCGTAGTGTCTGCATTTTGAAAGTGAGCTCCAGCTCTGAAAGCTCATTACGTCAGAGTCGTCAAACGTTTCTAATGCTCGTCATGCAGGTGTTACATCGAACCGTCGTGGTGAAGAGTGAGCTTTCGATTTCCTCATGTGGTCTTGAGCTTTGGGTCGTGACCGAAAGAATGAGATCACGAGTGTCTGGTCTCACCTTTAGGGATCGAGTGAGGAGCGCAGACATCAGGAGAGCCTCAAAGTAGAACCGTTGCTGCTTTGCATTTAGTTTTACTTTAGTTTTATTAGTTTTATTAGTTTCACACACAATTATAAAATACATAAAAGAAATATTTTAAAAAAACGTGAGGGTGTGGTAGAAACCTGAAATGGCTTGTATGAAACCACACCCAGAAAACATACAAAAGATACACTACAAGCATATAAAAATCACAAATACATTTAAGTAGAGTTACAGTTAAAAAATTTAAAAAAAGAAAAACAGAAGCAGGAATAATTGCCATATTTACAGTATGAACAACAGTTTCTAAAAGCGATCTTTGTTATTGCAAATGTAATGTTTTTGACAGCCGGGCATTTCTAATTCTCTTTTTGTACATAGAATGACACAAAGGAATCCATTAAATGTACATTTTCATTCCATAAGATAACTCCACGATATTTGATAGAAAACTGACCACGGGATGTTTTATACAAAGGAAGATGCAGATTCTGTCCTGTCTAGACGAGTAATTATGAAATTGTGAGTTATCAACAAAAGAACGTCTAAAACTATAAGGTAAATCTGTATTTGTAAATCTCACTTTAAAGGCAAATGTACAGATTTGAAGAATGTTGATATCAAAAAGAGTCAACAACTGCAATTTAAAAAAAAGAGGTGCAGTTGGTTCAACAACTTTGGAAAAAGTTTCTAATCTAACTGTTTCTGTAGCAGCAGTATTTTACACAGATAAGTTGGAAAAGTGCTTGCCCAAACAATATTACAGTAAGTTAAATATGGATAAATTAAACAATAATATAAAGTTAAAAACATGTATTGTGTACAAAACCTTTTATTTTTCTCAAAATCCTGAGAGATTTAGTGACCTTTTTGCAGACAAAACCAACCTGTTCCTTCCAAGAGAGTTTATCATCAATCAGAATGCCTAAAAAACGTGTTGATGAAACTTTGATTATTTCTTCATTATCAATATTTTTAATTTTCTCATTCTCATTTTTCTTATTTCCTGCAAATAACATGCAATTAGACTTTTTGAAGAGACAGTTGAGGTTCAGGTGTCTGATCAGGATGCCTTTCTTTGGAGGTTTTCCAGGTATGTGGCAGACCTGGAACACGGATTACATATCCCAGGGGTGGCGAACCCACGGCTCTAGAGCTGCATGCGGCTCCAGACCCGGTTCAGTACGGCTCATATTGTTCATTTAAGTTTTGTTCACGATGAGGTTGAGACAACACTCATGTATGCTGATATTACAGATAAAAAGAAGTGCGATCACAGTTCTTAGCGTGGATGCTACACGTTCTCCAGCTAGCCTACAGGTCGATGTGGCGATACCAGCGAAGTGCAAAACTAAACGAAAATATGAAGAGCAGCATAGAACCTTTTTACCAGCATGCAAGGATTTATATTTTGTTGTGGAAAGAAATAGCAAACCATGTTGCCTCTTATGTCAGATGTCACTGTCGCATCATATCAAATCCAAGCATTGATCTGTTTTCACGGACACACACTTGAAAGAACTGCTGTGTGGAGTTGCCACAGCAGAATATAACCCAGATTTTAAGGCCTTTGTGGAAAACAAGCAGAAGTCCCACTGAGTCAAAAGCAGCAAGAATTCAGATGATGGGAGGATTCAGGGTTCAAGGGAATGAAATTTTGGGATTTTTTTTGAGAAAAATAGATTTTTTTGTCTTTTTTTTTTGTTACTTATATTAAATGTTGTTTGTTCTAGAGTAGGACTTTCACTTGAACATGACAGACACCAAATGCTGACTGCAGCCTACAGTCCAGCTTTGAGAAAGAACTCCGACACAAAACATCACTGAAACATCACGGATAATGTATTCTTGGACTAAAGTTTGGAGATTCTTATTCTTGGAGGTTCTGGGCTTTCACAGCTGCATTCCCTTCAGAACTCCCTTCTAACTTGATCTCTTTGAGAGTGTTGTGTTTTGTACATACACCAAAAATTAGAGTTGTCAAAGAGATCTGTATTTTTTAAAGAAAGCCTTGTTTTAAGGAAGTTTCCTGGCTTGTTTTGTGTCATTGAATGTGCGATAAAGGCGTCCTGTGGCTCTTTGGAGCAACAGGGTTTTATTTTTGGCTCTCTGAGTCTCAGGAGTTCGCCACCCCTGACGTATCCCATGTCGGAACCCAAGAGGAGCTGGAGAATGTGGCTTGGGGAGAGGANCCCCTGACGTATCCCATGTCGGAACCCAAGAGGAGCTGGAGAATGTGGCTTGGGGAGAGGAACATCTGCTGGGTCCTGGATAAGCAGAAAAAAATGGATGGATGGATGGTTCGGCGTAGGGATTTACACAAGCATCAGTTAGACCCTCCTTGTTACCTCTACACCTTCTCCAGCTGCAGGCGTAGTGATTTGGGATCAGTTCGGGAAAGGGATCTCCTTTTCGTTTCTTCGCCCTTCAGTCTCGCCATCTTTTTCCTACTTTCATCGAACCGTCTCCTCCATGCTATCTCCTCCTCTCTCTCTGCCTCCGCTAAAACAAGATGCACCTTTGGCTCACCCCTCTCTTTCCACTCGCACCCCTTCCTCCCCTCTCCTCCCTTGGTTTGGGTCGCCTTGCTACTGTCACAGTCAAATGAAACATGGTTTCCGCTCTTGCCGTGACTGGTTTCACCTCCTTCCTCTCCTCCTCACTTCTCCTCATCTGTCCCCCGGTACTGGGTTTGGCACGGGGAGGACGGTAGCATCTCAGTGAGCCAATGTTTCCAGACTCATCTTTTCACTCGCGTCGCCTCCTCTTTTCAGCTCCTTTTGATTAATCCTCACACCTCTGACCTCCTCAACCTCAACCCTCAATTTTGATACTCATCTGTAAGCACAGGATTCATTTTTGGCCTGGTTATCACTAATAACAGAGAAAGAGAGAGAGAGATCTTGAAACGATGCAGGGAGTGAGACATCCTTTTAGTGTATGCACGTGCACACTCTCACATGGCTATCACCGCTTTGTCTGAGCAGTCCTCCCTCGTTTCCTCTCCCCTCTCCCTTGGTAGTGGGTTTGGTGTTCGAGCGATGACATGAGCTGCTGTTTTCAAATCTCTCTTTCATTTACATCATCCCCCTCCCTCTCTCTCTCTCTCTCTCTCTCTCTCACCTCCATCCTCACCTCGCTTTTCCAGCTACCCCCTCCTTCACCTCTCTCCACCCAAATCCTATCCTTCACACCCTTCCTCCCTCCCCTTTCTCCGTCTCTCCCTTTTTTTGCCCTTATCTGTCCTTTTTCCTCCGTCACTAACCTTTTAGTCTTTGTTTCCTAAGAGTAAATCAGCTGCATCAGATGAAATTAATCTCGTCGCTTTCAGAACATCTCCCACCTAATTTTCCACCGTTGCTACGGTTACGGATTAAGTTGATATTTGTGACTGACCAAACTTGATGAGCTACGTTTTGTAATCTTTTACCACTTTTTGCTCTTTCATTGTCCTCCTGCTCCTCCTTTCCACCCTCTCTCTGGCCATCCCTTCCTCCTCCTGCTCCTCCTCCTCCTCCTCCACCGTAGTGTTTTAGTTTGGTAGTCTGCTGAAAGTGAACCACTGTTTCCAGACCATCTCCTTCTTTGACAGATCGCCTTTTCAACAACTCACCGCAAAGATGTCATTCCTCTGTGATAGGGAAAGAATGAGGGAGAGAGTGTGTGTGTGTGTATGTGTTTCTGTGGCTGCATATCCAGGCCCGTATAGCCCTCTGTATGTGTGTGTGTGTGTCTGTGTGTATCGCTGATGCAAACAAACATCACTAATGAAAACAAATGAATCTTTCTGTGCTTTTGACACATAGCCGTCCCTGCCCAGACACACACACACACACACACACACACACACACACACACACACACACACACACTGTCACCCACCAGTGCTCCTAAAAAGTGAGCATAATATAGTGTAGAATAGTTTTAGCTCTGGTTTTAATCCAAAACCAGTGAAAATACACTGACCAATACTCACTTATGATGCCGTATAGAACTGTGTGTGTCCGTCTGTGTGTGTGTGTCTGTTTCATGTGTGTGTGTGTGTGTGTGTGTGTTACGAAGAGATAGATTAAATGCGTACCTCTTCAGTTGAGTGAACAAAATTGTTAAAAAAAAATGTAAGAACCTCTCTCCTCCTCCTCCTCCTCCTCCTCCTCCTCCTCCTCCTCCTCTCCAGGTGTATGACAGGGAGTTGGAGAAGGTCGAAGGCTTTGAACGTCTCTCAGATTTCTGTCAGACATTCAAACTGTGCAGAGGAAAGACGCAGGATGAAGGAGAGGATCCATCAGTGGTAGGAGAGTTCAAGGTGAGACCATTCTGTTCTATTCTATTCTATTCTATTCTATTCTATTCTACTGCGGTCCATTCAGGATTGGTTTGGCTCAGGTCCTGACATTATATCCCATCACGTCTTAATTTGTTAATACTGACAGACTTTACCGTCTTATTTAGGGGATGTTTAAGATCTACGCCCTGCCGGACGACCCGTCTGCTGCTCCTCCTCCCCGGCAGTTCAGAAAGCTTCCGCCTAACGGCATCGAGGAGTNGACCCGTCTGCTGCTCCTCCTCCCCGGCAGTTCAGAAAGCTTCCGCCTAACGGCATCGAGGAGTGTTTGGTTCGAGTCTACGTTGTACAGGCCGAAGGACTGCAGCCCAAAGACGCCAACGGAAAGGTACGAAGGGAAGGCAGAAAAATGACTGGATTGGAATTGAACCGGACTGGAATCCTCTAAGTCTTTAAAATCAAAAGGCATGAATGTATATATGGATAGGAAGATTATATTTATGTACTTATAAATTATATGGAAGGTGCGTGGAAACATAAAACAAACAAAAAAAAAAAGGCTTTTGAAAAGTCATTTATGTCTCGCTGTATGTTTTCAGTGTGACCCCTATGTGAAGATTACTTTGGGGAAAAAGACCATTAACGACCATGAAAACTACGTCCCCTGTACACTGGACCCCGTCTTTGGAAAGTGCGTAATATCCCTTTAAACTTTCTTTCTTTCTGCCTTTCTTTTCTTCTTTATCTTTAATAGAAAATTTTACAGCAACAGCTTCAGTTTCATCAGTACTCTCGATCTAATTTGCTGTTTCTAGATGGCTGAAGGTGCGGAAGAACAGTTAAAAAAAAAAAAAAACCTNTAAAAAAAAAAAAAAACCTAATATGTAACATTAAAAAAAAAAATCTGTTCTTTTGCACCTATAAGTGGTCATGAATAACTTTAGAATTTAGTTAATTTAAGAGGACGAGCACAGAATGTTTGAATTCATCATCATTAGCATCAGGATTAAAGGACTGACCTGGCCTTCTTTAAAATGCTTTATGTCCTCTGGCTCTCCATATCTTTATTCTTCCTTCCCTCCAACTCTCTCTTCCTCTGGGTGTTATTCTTTGTGTGAACAGTAGGGGTCGCTACATTCACACTAATCACAGCGATGGGACAGGGCAAAAAGCAGAGGCACAGCGTTCAGGCCTGAAACTCGACTGCAGAATACAGAACTGTGATAAAAGATCAGAAATCGATGTGCAGCACAGAAAGATCTGCATCACTTTCAGCATTAAAGGACCATACTGGCGATTCTGCATGTTTGAGACCAGTATATATTGTCAACCATTTCCCAAAATTATACTACTTTAGCAGTAAATTTCAGAATTGTTTCTTCAAATGAAGAAATTAGATTACGTATCTCAAGCGTGTTCCAAGTCTCTACAAGTTGATTTTTTTTTTTTTTTCATACTGGAATAAAGTGAAACCAATGGCACTCTAGTGGGAAGGAAGAACAATTCTAAAATTTACAGCTAAAGTCGTATATTTTTGGAAATGGTTGTCAGTAACGTAATGTGTATGTGTATTGTACATATTGGGCTCAAACATGCAGGATCAACCGCTCGTACTTACACTGAATGTGTTTGGCGTCCAACCATCACATCATATGAAAATTTCATATTCTTTTAACACAAAATATCAATCTCAATTTACCCCTTACTCCAAAAACATTTTGAATTTTTACCTCTTTTTTTATATTTGTTCATTAAAATATTTTTGTCATTTTTTTAAACTTATTAAATGTTCTGCGTATTTTTAAAATCTCAATACAGCTGTTCCATATATCCACCCCTTTGACTGAAATACAAGTTGGTTTTTTAAAATTTTTTTTTACATTAGTAACCTTGGTTTTTGAAAGATACATGTTCCTCTCAAGTCATATTTACTTTCTCTTAAACAACTTCCAGTGGTAACAGTCCGGTTTTTACTTTATACACAATTTGTACTATTTTAAATCTACTAACTGTCTAAATTTTAAAACGTAATTGAGTAAACAGTGGATTTATTGGCTCATGGCTTTCTTTTGTAGTAGAAAAGTTGAGTTTGTAATCATTTTATATGTGTTTCCCCATATTTCCACACAATAAGTCATGTATGGGACTATAAGTGAACAGTGTAACATATATAAAGAATCCTGATTTAAGAGATCTTTGGCTTTATATTGCAATAGATTTTGACATTTTAGCTTTGACATATTTTCTTTGTGGTTTACAACTTAATTTAGTATTTATTAACACTGCTAAAAATTTTGTTTCAGACCCTTATCAATTTCAATATCATTTATCCTCAGTTTTCTATTTAAATTTGTTGCACAATTTCCAAATATTATAAATGTAGTTTTACTTAGATTTAAGGATAATTTGTTAACATCAAACCATTTCTTTATAGTTTTTAGCTCTTTGTCCACTGTATCCAGACTAAACATGGCAGCATCATCAGCAAATAATATACATTTTAAGGTCTTAGAAACCTTATATATATCATTTATGTACAAAATGAAAAGCAGCGGGCCGAGTATTGAACCTTGAGGAACTCCACAAATAGTGTAACCCTCAAAAACTGTGAGTTTATGTTATGTATATGTACATATTGGTACTTATAGTCTAATAACTACTTAACACCACTTATGTGTAACCCCCTAATACCATATCTTTCTAATTATTTTAATAATAATTTATGATTAATAGTATCAAAAGCTTTTTGTAGATCAATAAATATATTCCTTCTTTCTATATATGATGGGATTTCATGGAAAACAGATTTAGAGTTCATTGCAGTGTTGTTGTGATATAAATAAAGTTTTAAAATAACGTCCTAACGCGACGCGACAACACAGTTTCCCTGACTGCTGACTCCGTCGTCCTCCATCCTCCATCTTTTTCTTCCAGGTTGTTTGAACTCACCTGTTCCCTCCCGCTGGAAAAGGACCTCCGGGTGATGGTGTACGACCACGACATGCTGACCAAAGACGAGAAGATCGGCGAGACCGTCATCGACCTGGAGAACCGCTTCCTGTCCAAATATGGCGCCCTCTGTGGCCTGCCTCAGACCTACTGTGTGTAAGTAAAGAAAAAACTTGTTTTACGTATGGAAATACAGAAATGCTGTGTTATATGGAATATAAAATAATGGGGCTCGTCCATCAGCTCGGGGGTAAACCAGTGGCGAGACCAGCTGAAGCCCAGTCAGCTGCTGTCCAGAGTGTGTGACCGCCAAAACCTGCGGCGGCCCGTCTACAAGCACGACCGAGTCCACTTCAGAGGACACGAGTACACCGCCGTGGACCTCGGTGAGTTCTCTGACTCCGGGACAGACTGCGGCGCGAACGCGATCGGCGTTTTGTGAAATTGGCGAGACATCGGCGCGTCCTTCTCTCTGTTTTCCAGGTCAAAGTTTACTTAGATTGAAGCCTCCGTGAAACGAACAAAGGAAGTGGAAGGAACATGGAGCGAATTTGGTCCACCTGTGGACGAACGAGCAGAAATAGATACGTCGTTGGTAATCGTCCACTCGTATTCTGAAATGCTCGTGATTTGTCAAGATAATCGTTAAAGCAGATCTCACAAGTCAGCGTGAAATCTGGATTTTTACACTTAAAACTTGTTATGCATGCACGTTCTCAGATTTTGATCAACTGTTTAAAGCTTTAATTTAGGGGGACTTTTAGCGTGTGTGTGTGTGTGTGTGTGTGTGTGTGGGTGTGTGTGTGTTGGCCCTGAAAAAAATCAGGATTGGATTGAAAAAAACAGGAACAGCGAGAGGCACGGATGTTTCAAACGTGGGAGAACGTGATGAGGGCGTTGCATCACTGAACACACACACACACACACACACACACACACACACACACATACATACACACATACACACACACACCCCGTCAGACCTTCCATCATTAAAACAGAGCTGATTTACTGAAAACACACACTGCACTGATATCTATCATCCTCATTTTGTGTGTGTGTGTGTGTGTGTGTGTCTTTTATGTGTTTATGGTTGTGTTTGTGTGGTAATGTGTGTGTGCCTGCTAAATGTAAAAGTGTGTCTGAGTGTGTGTCATGTGGGATTTCTTTGGCATTCGATATCGTCTCCAAATGGGTGCAAAGAGCGGAAAGATTGAGTGTGTGTGTGTGTGTGTGTGTGTGTGTGTGTGTGTGTATGTGTGTGTGTGTGTTTAATGGCTCCGACACATTCCCTAAATTCACAGCAAATATATCACTCTGCACCATGTTCCCACTCCACCCATATCTCTCCTTCTCTACTTTCTTTTATTGGATGTTTCTTCTTTCTTCTTTTAACACTCTCCTTCCTTTCCTTAGTTTCTTTTTTCTACCTTATTCTTCTCCTCTTTTGCCTTCCTTTCATCATTTTCTCCCCATTTGCCTTTTCAGCTTCTCTCTTGCTTCCCGCTTCTCCTTCCCTTGTTTTTTGAAAGAAAGTAAAATGCGTGTTTGAAGAGGAAAGGAGGAAGAATGGAGGGATGAAGAGGAGGGGAGTAGGAGGGAGGGAGGGGGGGAGAGAGAGAGAGAGAGAGATTTAACCTTGAGTTAAACCACAGGACCACCTGAGGAGCAGAGAGTTAAGATAAATATTCAAGATTCATTTTCACTGTCTGCACACACACACACACACACACACACACACACACACACACACACACATGCACACACACATAGCTGGTGCGACGCAAGGTCATGGTTGTCGTTTTGGTGATTTATGGTAGTGTGTGTGCGTGCGTGGACAAGCCAACATCAACATGGCGGTCGTCTCTCGGTTAGCGAGGAGTGCTGCCGCGTTCTCTTTCCACAGTTGCCGCGGTTACCGTGCGTCAGCCTGCTGCCCATCACAACCGTCTGCTAATTGGCTAAGAGTGAATGCTCCTCTTCCTCTCCTCCCTGTGCGCTGCT
>VXCM01008718.1:8466-24557 GCA_014773175.1 Lucifuga dentata
GGGGGAGGGGGTATAAAAAAACATGTAGGTTAACACTCTTGCTCCTTGATGTCTTGCATGTCAGAAGAGGCATTCTTCTGTTGGTTTGACGTGCGTCGTAAAGTAGTGCGCCGTTCATTATTACAAATCATTGTACGTAACTCGAATTTTTAATTTAATAGGCTTTATGGCGGTCAGTTCGTACGTATGGGTCATTCGTAAGTCGGGTGTTCGTAATCTGGGGACTGCCTGTATATGTGTATATATGTATAATATACGCATNTTCGTAAGTCGGGTGTTCGTAATCTGGGGACTGCCTGTATATGTGTATATATGTATAATATACGCATATATACATACACATATGTGTATGTATGTATATATACATACATAAATATAATTTATTTTTTTAGTTAATTTACTACCACTTTAATTTGTTTAAGAAATTAATCTATACAATAATGCACTGTCATAAAATGTCTAAGCCCTTACTCAGGCATGCGTGCACATACATACACACACACGACCACATTAATTTCCTCCTCCATCTTTAACACTCGCAACATGATGAGTGAGTCAATGCAAAGGTCAACATGACCTATAATATAATCCCTTCTGAAAGCCCTGCAGAAAAAAAAAAAGAAAGAAAGAAAGAATAGAAAGCATCATATTGCAAAAATATGTGCAGATATCAGGATATTATTTTAGGGCTATATGGCTGACCCATACTTCACAGGTGCCAGGAGAGGATTCAGCCATTACACTGATTATCTCTGAAAACATTAAGTCGTAAAGTACTACAAAGTACTATAATGGGATTATTTGAACCCACTTTAAATATGAAGGCGGATCATCCACTAGGACCTGTGACGAGCAAATTTACATAAATCAAAGTCGCACATTTGCATCTATAACTCTTAGTGGCCCTTTAACCACGCGGCTGACTCTGTTCATATCCTAAATACATCCCCCCTGTGTCTGTGGGGGATTGTGGACTTGTGACCGGAGCATTAGTGTGATAAAGTCTTTGCTTCCACTTTTTATGGGGTCGAACATGTGGGGCGTTGAAATGAAGCCGGCGTGCTGAGTGTGGGGCAGCGAAGCCCTCAGGCAGCACGCAGCAGGAGCTTTCATGCAGATTGCTGTGAAACCTCCACGGTCTCTGGAGTCCAGCTACCACGCCGCTCCACTTCCTGTCAATTCAGAAGGGAAATGGGCCTTGACAACCCGCACAAAGTCAAAAGATATTTCAGATGCGCGCACACACACACACAGACACATAGCTTCAAGGTGCATTAAAAAATAGATTTCCACAGATGCATTAGAAGAGCCTGTCTGATAGCTTAGCCCACCTTTGAAGTCCTGTAAAATGTAAATGAACGCCTCTTCACAGGATCAGACATTTAGGAGTTTGGGTGTTTCAGCCGATGCTGCAGGCAGCGAAAGTCCTACATGACCTTCAGAGGTGAAAAAAACAAACCGCATGTGTAATGTATATTCCAAAGGTAATTCAGACTACAGATCAATATGTTCAGATACAATGATAAAGACGCGGTTTGGCATGATGAAGTCATTTTTGTCCTGCGTCCACGTTTCAGAGACGGATGAGATCAGTTAAGCCTTGAGGGATGAACTGAGGGTGCGTTGAGGCCCTGAAGTATTTGTTCGTTACAGTAGCGACCCTTATCAGGTGAATGCTGATGCTGAGAAGGGCATTGTGATAAATGCTTATCACGGTCTGAATCAGAATGATCTGCACTGATTCTCTGCCAGGAACACAGATAATATAGATTGTGATCCACCTGCTGACGCTCAGAGGGCATCGAAATGTTTGCATTGGCTGAAGCTCAGGACAGTGAAAACTGGCTTCAGACGAGTCGATCTGTCGTTTGGGGTAATGGCTGGAGGTGAAGACAAACTGACCAAACTGGCATCAGGCCACAGACACCTATGAGTTGTTACTGGTTCCACAGTGTTACCTCAGAAATGAACGTCCTCCTGGTGACAGAGCTCAGACAGGAGTTTGTGCGCCTGGTGGCTGGACCTGCATGTGTGAGCCTTATGAGGCTTATGCTGCTTTATGCTTAACTAGTGCAGTACCCGAGTGGTCCCGGTACCGGGATTTTAATGATGTTTCATGAAATACCATTCACGGACGGCATATTAGTCAAGCAACTAACGTGATAGCTGACTACATGAGTTTTATGGTCACATGAGGTTCCAAACGAGTGGTCACATGAACCAGGGAGCCAATAGTCATTGAATTAGAGGCATGTGTAATGGTAATGCAGAAGTCAGCAGCGCACATTCTTCCTGGAGCGCATGTAGCTGCATGATGAATAACGCTGGTGAGAGAGAAACGGCAGTTGACAGTTGAGGTATCGGAGGAGATTGGACGTTTGAAGATGGCAGAAGTCTGACTTTAGAGGAAATATTTTGACCATTCTTTGTGAATACTTGTAAAAGGTTTTGTGGGTTTTTTTTCTGTTTTGACATTTTTGTGTATTAGAAAATAGTTTTACAAGTGTCAGTTTCTATAACCCTGATATGTTGATTATTATATGTTGGTTATTTTTTGTTATGTTGTGCAATAAAATACTCATTTTGGAGGTAAAAGTTAAATGTTGGTGAAAAGAAGTACATTTTACAGACAAATGACTTGTACCTGATATAGGAACACCATTTGGCACACTGGCGCCCTCTAGGCCGTCTAGTACAACTAAGACTAAAATGTATGAAAAATGTTTGTGCTTCACTTCTATTACATCAAACTTGGTGGAGCTGCAGCTCAGAAGTTTTAGAACAAATCCAGTAACAGCAATAGCTATTTGTTATAGGAGTGATATTCATCTCTAATTTAGAATTTTGAGAAAACGGAAGTAAAATTTTCATTTTTCTGTTGTATTTATTCAGCTCTCAGTCTGTTCTGGTGATAGTGACAGGAAATCTTACTCTATATCTAAATTCTCCAAAGTGTCACCTATCCATAGAGCACAAGATTGTGCCCTTATGGTTGTGGAGTTATTACAAATTAAATTTGTGCATGCATGTTTTTAGACGTAAATTCAAAAAAAAAAAAAAAAAAANAAAAAAAAAAAAAAAAAAGAGCTCAGGGTAGAAGGGGTTAACTAGTGCAGTGCCCGTGCAAAACGTGCATGTTCAGACTGGGCCAGACTTTATGGTGTGCGCCACAGCCTGCCATTGGTCCCGTGGACCGGAGCGTATCCTGCCGCACGGACTACTTTTTACCAGCACAGCTCAATGAGAACCGCTCATCCAAACAACTTCAACGTGACGCTACACATCCTTGGCTCCTGAACAACAAACCTGCTGAATTTCAGCTTCATACATGATGGGTTCTAGAGATGTTGGTGCCACAGACAGAGATTTCTGTCTTTATGGTTAGATGACAACACGATGAGGACATGAACGCAGACACATCAGAAACAGACTGTCTTAACAAGTCATCCTTAAATCGTTTGCAATCTGTCCAAAATGCTGCTGCAAGTCTTTGAACCAATTCTAGGAAGAGATCTCATAGTCCAGTTTTAAAATCTCTTCATGGCTCCCTGTCAGCTTAGGGTCATTTCTGAGATGCATGAAAACAAAACACTTCAGTGGATGAGAGAACTGTTTAAAAATATAATCAGCGGGTTAAAACTTTAACATGNACAAAACACTTCAGTGGATGAGAGAACTGTTTAAAAATATAATCAGCGGGTTAAAACTTTAACATGTAGAGAGAAACATCTGATAGGCTATGTGAACGTTTATCTTTCCCATCAGGACACGCATGTTCATCAGGCAATCAGAAGCAGGTGGAGTTTTGCTATAATCTCAGCTGTTATCACACACCAACATGTCTATTTGACAGAAACGCACATCAATGTGTCTGATATATGTAGTATGTCTTCCATTTCTGTTTACAGAGAGTGATCATCATATTGATCGCTGACATCATCCCTATGCAGATAAAAAAACATGATGTCGGAATTGGAATGGGAAGGAAATTCTGATCTGTGTATTTAGACAGCAGCAGCATTGGTGGATATCCAATACGTATCCAATTTATTTCCATATATTGAAGAGGCCCAAATCAGATCTGAGCATATCTGATTTCATGTGGCTTTTTACCATTTACATCTTCAGGAAGCGTATCCGATACGTGTCANGAGCATATCTGATTTCATGTGGCTTTTTACCATTTACATCTTCAGGAAGCGTATCCGATACGTGTCACGTGTGCAAAAAATCAGAATCAGGTCGCATGTGCGTGGTCGTGTAAATCCAGCCTATGACATTCCTGTTCAGATGGGCATTTGGCTGTTTTGTCTAATTTATGTTTTGGAACTTGTGTTGACCATATCTACCTGGCTGCATTGTTGTTTTGCTTTTATTTAGTACTTTTTGTGTAAAACACCTTGTGACTTTGTGAAAGGTGCTCTATGAAAAACTTTACGTACTTACAGTACACATGTTCCGGTATTCATGGTTCTTGCAATGTCATGACAACCACACGTGATGACTGCACACTTCAAACTCTGGGACTTTCAGTAGTGCTGTTGGACAAAGTCAGTAAAGTTTATTTTTATAGCACCTTTAAAGAACGGACATCACAAAGTGCTTTACAGTACAAATCAAAGATATTAAGGTCCAGATTCATAAACCATAGTGCATGCATGATTTACTGCATCACTATGCTTAAATATTGTGGTGTAACCACGTTCCTTCATCCATAAATGCCTGTTAGCAACATATGTTAGCATTAGCCTTAAAGAGGCGTTACTGTGATATTTCCTTATTTACATGTGGCGGTAGCTATTCATAAAACAAACCCACACATTAACATTAAGACCTGCTTCATTCTGCTGGTAAATTTCAGCGGTATGAAATCTAGGCGACGTTTCAAACTTTATTTACCCCATGTGTTAGTGATCAATAACTTTGATAAATTCACTCAGCTGATCAGTCAGTTTTTACATGTGAGTTTTAATGATCTGATTTGATCCAACCTGACACACATTCAGGCGCTCGAATCACCTCTCCTGTTACAACATCTCAGTCCCCGCCCCCGCCCCTCTTCGCTTGTCCAATCAATGAAAGTGCATTTACGTCACATAAACACTTAATGTATGCTTTGTTTCAAAAATGGAGTGAACGATTTCAGAAGTATCTTCCACAGCTGGCTGTTTTGGTGGCAATTTTCTGCGCGCCCACTATCACGTCCACATCCACGCTAAGCATCAGCCAGTCTTTAGCCTGAAGAAACAGCGTGGGAGCACCGCCGTGGAGATCCACCATCCACAAGGAAGGCAGTCGAGCAGCAGGGAAACATGGCCGACTGTGAACTGGAATCCAGGATCCAAATCCAACAATCCAAAACTAAAAACTTGGATTGTTAAAAAAAAAAAAAAAAAAAAAACACCCAGAATTTTACTTTAATTTTAGATTAAACTGACCTCTCAGTAATCTCAAGGATAAAATGATTCTATGCACTTTCAGCTCCATGCAGACAGCCGGCCTTCTGATTGGCTAAGTATGAGTGCAGCATCTAAACCATAAAATCAATGGAAATGTAAATGCCAAACATGTTTATGCTCCGTATTAAAACAAAAAAAAAAAAAAAACACACACACACACCAGCCTCCAGTGTGTTCTTGTGTAAGAGTGAGTGTGTTCTCTGGGGTCTCTGTAAGCGATGCTTCCTGCTTTGATATTCCACTCTCATCGTCTCTCACGGTGTTGTTTTCCAGCCCACAGTGGATGAGTAATGAAGCTCTGAGCCAGAGCTGACCTGTTTCTTCAGCCTGTGAGACTCCAACACACACATCTGTATGGAACTCACAGCGTGCACACACACACACAGCAGGTCTCTGAATTCATCAGACTCACCTGAGTGGAGAGCAAACCGGCTACATGTGAGGCGACACAAATCTCAGCATCCACTGGATATGAATATCAAAAAATGGTGACCCAAATGATGTGCAGCTTCAAGAGAACAGGATGAAAAAAATCTAAAACCCCAAGAAATAACTGTTAAACCGCAGAATAAAGAGCACAGCATGGAACAAATAACATTCGAAGATTTTGTTATTCTAAAGATGTTTTCTCAGCTCTGTGGTTTGTTCCACTGCGGTCCGACTAGAGTTCATTTCCTCTCCTGGTCTGGTTTGTTTGTGCATCTCTAGACAAATAATTTTTTGTTTTAGATACTGAAGGACCATACCACCCAGTTTTGCATGTTTGAGCCTAATAAATTCACTTTTCATACATGTAATGTTACTGACAATCATTCCCCAAAGCATACTACTGGAACGGTGAATTAAAAATGTTTTTCCTACCTTCCAGACCTCCATTGGTTTCAGTTCATTCTGCTATTAAAATCAACTTGTTGATACTGTAAACGTTCTTGGGATAGGTAATCCATCATCACCAACAAGACGTGTATTCAGGTTTTTTTAGAAGTTATGTAATTTTAGTGTTTAAGCTCAATAAAAAGCGTGGAGTGAATGTATGCCTCCACCGGGGAATATAGTCCCAAAAGAAGACCTGCGTTTATGGAAAAATTTAAAGGACCGTGACTTCATAAGGCTGTGTAACTATTAGCAGGAGAAACATGGATTTTTAAGGTGGGTGTATCACTTGAATATTTGATTTTGAAAGATTAAGAGATTTTGCAAAATATGAGGAAAGCTGAAATACAGTTTTATCCTTTGGGAAATGATTGTCAGTAATGTAACATGTATGAAAACTGAATATATTAGGCTCAAACATGCAAAATGGCTAGAATGGTCCTTTAATTCTACATCACACAGGCCAAACGGTACACAGCATCTGCAATATTTGCTGCAAGGACACAAAATTGGAAAATATCAAACGTGTTTCAGGGCAAAATGTGTAGTGTTATAGAAATGCTGCTGGAAGCAAGGCGGGCTGAGTTAAATATTGTTGCTTATGGCTGGTGGCATCAACAATGAACAAGGAAGTACAGTAGTTGTTAGATGAGCTAAAGGCCTGTGAAATGTTTTTTTGGAAGCAGAATAATTGAATCCTCTGCTTTAATCTATTCAGACCCTCTGGCTCCATGACAACGACAACCTACAACAACACCGATAAATTATACAAACATCATTACACGTTCCCGTTTCTCTTCCCTCACGCTGAGGCACAAAGACACATGTGATGCATGTGATGCTGTAAACTACGGCCTGACACTCCAAGAAATCCACCTAGGATTGTTTTTTTCTTACAGAAATCTCTTTGATTTGAATGCTGTGTGTTGCAAAGTATTGGTCTGTATTGTTAACATTTTTATTTATTGTATTTATTGTTTTTAACTTGTTTTCATGCTGCTGTCTTGGCCTGAGGGCTGTACCACAAAGCACGTTCAGCAGATCCAGGGTTTCTTTGCCTTAGCTGCTCCACAAAGCCTAAAACTCCAGTCAGAGATAACGGGTACCACAATGGTGGTTATCAACCATCTTTGTCAACCCAGGCTTTCCTCATCAAGCTCTGTGCGCGTTCTCATAAAGGGGGCATGTCTGCCATCATTTACCTCTACTACTGGACAAAATGGACCAATCAGAGCTGTTTATTTCAGTCAGGAGGAGCAAAGTTATCATGCAGCGCTATGAAGATTTCAAACACATCATAACTGCTAAAAACAACACCGTTGCTGCAAATAAGGCTAGGGAGGAATGCTGCAGAAAGTTGCTGATAGTTTATGTGTAAGTTTTCTGTAATTTACCACTCAATGCATCTAAATGCCACCGTTTATTCCTAACATGATGCTGCACATTGTACAGCTCTGACACTTTAAACCTGATGCAGCAGATTTAAATATTATACTAAGAACTGCATTTAGGTCTGACACTGTCCATGTAGGATACATAACAATCACTAGTTATTGACCAAATCAAAGTGAAATTAATTTTATTAGTTTGTCGACTAATCCATCTTTAATCGGCGTTCTATTAGTTGTACACTGTATACCATTAATGTAAACTGATAAACTGATTCATGATGTAGTATATTATTAATGTAAATGTCATACTGATTCATAATATAGTGAACTATTAATGTATGTTACCTGCGATTTTATAGAAGACTTCTTTTATAGTGAGTGTGGGCAAATGGCCAGAAACACCACAAGCATATAATATGTTTATGGTGGTGTGTGTGTGTACATATATATATATAGATAGATAGATAGATAGATAGATAGATAGATAGATAGATATAAATGCAACACGATACATACAATTTGTGCTACTTTAAGTCATGGCTCTGTTTGGTAGCATTCCTAATGCGCAGCTCAACAAATTTGCAAAGGGTGATGCTTTTTATAGTTGATTTCACGCTGAAACTCTGAACAAAACCTGGTCCTGATCAGGTTAAATCAGGTTGAGCCTAAACCCTGGCTTTAGGCTCAACATACCTCGCTAACCCACTAATCTCGCTTCGTGGTACAGCCCTCTGNCCCTGGCTTTAGGCTCAACATACCTCGCTAACCCACTAATCTCGCTTCGTGGTACAGCCCTCTGGTCTCTCTTGGCAAAGAGATTTTTAGCTCAACCTAGTGCAGTGCCTGTTCAAAACGTACATGTTCAGAACAGGCCGGACTTAATGGTGAACGCTGCAGCCTGCCATAACTTAGTTCTGCACGTCCTCTGAGCTAGCTTTGTTTGCTGTACAGGGTCGGGTTGAGACAGTGGTACTGGACCAGAGCGTATCCTGCTGCACCTGGAGCGTATCCTGCCACACGGACTACTTTTTACTGGCAGAGCTCAATCTGAGAACCGCTCATCCAAACAACTTCATGTGACATTGCACGTCCTTGGGTCCTGATCAGTAAACCTGCTGAATATCAGCTTCAGACAGTGCCGGGTTCTAGAGATGTTGGTACTACAGACAGAGATTTCTGCCTTTATAGTTAGATGAGACTTAAGGGTTAAATAAAGGTAAAAAAAAAATAAATAAATAATAATAAAACTTTGTCTTGCTTATTCCTTTGTCTTGTTTATTCCATCCCCCCCAACCTGCACGTAATGCACCACCCCTTTAGGAAAAGTTCATTCATACACAGCACAGCCTTCAAGCAATTTTCTCAGGGTTGGTTATTAACCAGATTCAGAACGATTCATCATTTCATAATCAGCTGACTGATGCTTCATAAAGACCTCATCAGTCTGCTGGCGTCCCCCAAACCACCACCCGACCCCACTCAGGACCTGGTGGTGATGCAGATGTGGTTGAGATGTGGTTGCAGACAGGACTTGGACTCGCACGTCATCAGTGATGTGAGTGAACAAACACAAAACTCCAGGAAAATACACAGTCCTTTGTGCTGTCAAAAATGTTCATTTGTGCTGCTCACTTTTTAGATTTTAAAGAATATTTACAGGTCATTCTGAGGTCACAACCTGGTCCTAGCTGACCCAAAATGGTCTCGTTTTTTTATGCTTTGTTTGTGACCTCAGAATGACTGAAGAAATATTCTTTAAAGGACCATACCACCATTTTGCATGTTTGAGCCTAATATATTCCATTTTCACACATGTTACGTTACTGACAATCATTTCCCAAAGGATAAAACTATATTTCAGCTTTCCTGATATTTTGCTAAATCTCTTTCAAAATCAAATATTCAAGTGATACACCCACCTTAAAAATCCATGTTTCTCCTGCTAATAGTTACACAGCCTTATGAAGTCACAGTCCTTTAAATTTTTCCATAAACACAGGTCTTCTTTTGGGACTATATTCCCTGGTGGAGGCATACATTCACTCCACGCTTTTTATTGCACTTAAACACTAAAATTACATAACTTCTAAAAAAAACCTGAATACACATCTTGTTGGTGATGATGGATTACCTATCCCAAGAACGTTTCAAGTATCAACAAGTTGATTTTAATAGTGTACCAGAATGAACTGAAATGGTCCTTTAACCCTCTGGAGTTTCAAATCAACTTTTCAAGAATATCCTTCATTCAAAAAAAAAAAAAAAAAAAAAAAAAAAAAAAAAAAAAAAAAAAAAAAAAAAAAAAAAAAAAAAAANATTAAAAAAAAAAAAAAAGTTTCCAAAATAAAATAAAATAAAATAAAATAAAATAAAAAATCAGCAATGTGTTGAAACTGTCGGTAGACTCCAGAGGGTTAATTTCTAATTAAAGTGTTATTTTGAAATGATTTTGATCAGGGTATTTCTACTGACAACCTGTATATACTGTACAGCAGCATGATAGTTTTATTTCTAACCCTCTGAAGTGCAGAAACATTACTGTGAAGCTAAAATAAAACATGCAGCAGCTTCCGTGTTCTTTCTTAGCGTTCACCTGCACCCTGCTGGAGCATGCCGCCTTACATCTTTATATTTATATCGCTGTCTATGCTGACAAACCAAAACTTCATCAGCTTTAGAGCTGCTGCATATCCCCCAGTACCTTCATCCATCCTCATCTTCAGCGCCTGCCGTGTGTGAGTGATAGTGAAGCGTTGGTGCTGCCTGGTGAAACGTGCTGACGGAGCATTTCTGAATGGCTGTCGCAGCAACTCTTTCTACTCACAAAGAGCTTTTAGATGTTTGCAGATATCAGTCCTGCTGTAGTTTATGTCTGCAGGAGTAAAAGCAGAAACACAAAAACCACCGTCTTACATAAACATCAAGCGGACAGGATGGAGCCCAATGTGACTCGCATGATTTTTATGTTTTTGGGTGGTTAATGGAAGTGTGGTGTGTAGTAGGATTGTGTGAAATGTGATGTTAGCATCTCTGTTTGGGCTTTGGCAGAGTTGTGTTTTATCCAAACTGGCCTGTCCGACTTTGTTCAGCCTCATATATCACATTCTGTCTCCATGCTGCTCTCTCCGCCTGTTTCTTCCTGGATTTTCCCTCCACTTCTCAGTCAGCTGACCTCCTCAGCTGCTCCTCAGTGGTCATCACTCATGTGTTTACATATCAATGGTGTGCGGTCAGGGCCAGCAAAGCCTTCTCTGCTGGCCTAGAGATTGTCAGAATCATCAAATTATNTTTTTTTTTTTTTTTTTTTATAATTTCATATATATTTTATTAATGCTATATGTATTTTAAAAAATTCGTTCCCATCAGTTTTGTTATTAACAAATTGCTCACAGACTCTCCCTCAGTTTCGCTGCTTCCAGTGCAGCTCATAGAAATTAGAGCTTTTATCCAATCAGATTTTCCACCTGTGCTGTCTCTGGGTAAAAAAATCTAGCCTGAGGCCTTCAGAATCTCCAGTGAATCCCTTCTGTTATTCAAGCAAATGGGACAATATTGTTGATTGTCATGTTCTTTAACCAATCAGATTTCAAGTTTGCCATGTTGGGCATATTCTTTTACACGCAATGCCTTCTAGCTGACCTTGGCCTACGTCATCAGAGTACAGTATTATGCTAACAGCTAAACAGCCTGCCAGAAATTCATCAGAAGAAGAAGAGAGCCGGTTAGCTTAGCTAACTCAAGTAAACGTAGCTAGCACGTAACGGAGCATTAATGTTCATTTAAACTATCTTTCTTGATGTTTAGATTTTTAGATGTAGTGCTTTAGATTTTTTGTTTAGATTTTTACTTAGTCTTGTTGTTTTTTAACGCACAATAAAAGGAGGAGAAGAAATGGATTAACTGACAATGCTTTTTTTTTCACATTTTGGAACTGAAACGCACAAATGTACTGTACAGCCGTGTCATTAAACTCTTTATAAAGACAGAAAGGAGGATGGACTTTGTCTTCAGNTGTACTGTACAGCCGTGTCATTAAACTCTTTATAAAGACAGAAAGGAGGATGGACTTTGTCTTCAGTTGATGAGCAGCTTTGGTAAGTTTTATGGACTTTTATGTAGCTGGAATCTGTGGAGAAGCCTGTTGAATGTGTTATTTGTGTTTTACAGCATTTTTGCTTACTTGCTGGTCGTATGAGTAAATGTGATGGTTGTTGTGAGTTTGTTCTTGTTTCTTTGGTAATGACACTGATTTAGGCTATGCCATGTTTATATGTGATGCAGCATCCTGTCATAATGCGTAATAATGCTACATCCTATTCATGTCTCTGCAGTTAGTGTGTTGTAACTGACATAGGTGTTGATCCTCGTGCTAAATCACTTTATTCCACTCAATAAAGGTTACTGTCACTGTGAATATGGGCTGGCTACATCGAATAACAACAGCATATAGTCCTAGTGTCATGGTGAGGTTATTAGAAGGTGGTTTAATTGCAGGAGGATCGCATTGAAGGCCTAGGTGTAAAATGCATNGGTGAGGTTATTAGAAGGTGGTTTAATTGCAGGAGGATCGCATTGAAGGCCTAGGTGTAAAATGCATGGCCAGTCAGTGCTACATATACCTCCCCAGTTCCTTTGTTTCTGGTCAGATCGTTGAGTTTGTGGTTTGTTTGTTCCATGCGTCTCACCCTGATTTCTACATTTCCCAGTTTTTTCTTCTTGAGTTTTCTTTTGTGTTCTTGCCTTTGTTGGATTATTTGGTTTTGTAATCGAGTCTAGGCTCTGAAGCCACAAATACGCTACAAAAGACAGACATGGGTTTCATTTCTTAGATGGACAATTTTATTAAACAGGATGATTAAAAATAACACAAATAACAGTTTGCAAAAGTTAAACTCATTCAGACCCTCTGGACTGACTGGCGATGTTAAAGGCTCTACACAAACACAGTAAAAAGAGACAGGTTAAAATACACGTTCATTTGTCCATCTACACAGTGAGAACACCCTGCAATGAAGAAAACCAGCCAGAACAGGGAGAAATGGTCGATAAACTAAAAGCATTTAAATGAACCGGGCAAAACAGCCGTGGCCAGGTCCTAAAATAAAAGCAGAGTAATCAAAAACACTTAAACAGAAATAAAGACAGAGCTCCAAGCAGGTGTAACGATTTACCTCTCTAACTCACACAGTTACTAAAATGTTGTCAGTATCACATCTCTCAGCTCTGTGTCCTGATGCTGCTCAAACCATCGACTGCTGCAACCACAAATTCAAATCCTTAAATCAAGGTAATTTCAGGCACCTGGGCCACAAACACACTGAAAAAAACTGATGTTGACCCCTTTTAGATGTTACACATAAAAATTTAGCCTTATTTAATTGATTTCAATGTGTTATTTTGTTCCGCTCAATATTTTTGAGTAGTTGGAATTATATCTCCCAGTCCTTCAAACATTCTAATTTTATTTAATTAAAATCAATTAGAAAAAATGTCACAGCTCTATTATCATCTCTATTAATTTCAATTAATCAAAAATATTGAGTAGAAAACGTAACATGTTGAAATCAGTTAGATAATAAATAAGGCTAAATTTTTATATGTGACATCTAAAAGGGGTCAACATAATTTTTTCCATGCATATAGACATGGAACTGTGTAAAATGGGCAGTGGTGGCCTAAAAGTTAGACAGGAGGACAGGAGACAGGAGAAAACAAAAATGGAGCACATTTTCATTTTAGTAGAGGGGAGGAGTCATTAACAGGAATTCTGCTTCTTCTGTTTTTGTGATCTCCACTCGATTTTAAGCAGAGATAACGGGCACAGTTTCACTTTCACTTCTCTCTGCAGAGAGCAGACAGAGTGACGGATAGAAAAAAGAGCTTGAGAAAGAAATTAAAACCCTCCCCACTTTCACACCACACCCCACACACGGCCAATCCAGTGGCATTTGTGATGGAGCCGTGAATTTAGAAATTTAGTTTGGTTGGTTGTTGAGAGAACATGGTTATGTGATGTTTGTCCAAATCGACACGCTTTATGAATCCTGCCCTTTATGTGTTTTTTTCCATTAACCCTTTAAATGCATAAGACTGATCTTTAGTGACTCTGGATCCCATTACACACCTCTAATTCATTCATTTTTTTTTTCAATTAAGCCCTCAACCCCCTGGTATTCCTCCAACTCTTTGTTTTTAACAGTTTTATGGTTTCAAGTTGTCAAAATTGATGAAAATAATTATTTTTCTCTAAAAAGTGTATAGGGTCGCTGTGTACTCAAGGTATGTAAGAGTGTCAGTTTTTTGTTTTTTTTTTTCCCTGGTATCCAGGCAGCAGGTAATAGTTGTGTTTTCAACTTTGGTCCTTAGGTGGCACTGTAGCATCACTGATATGATGAACAAACGCTGAAACTAGTAGGAAGAAGGTGTTTCTGCTGTAAACTATGCTGCTAGCTTACTGCTACAGAAAGACACTGCACCGCCGTGTCAGAGCTTCATGTAGAGCAGCATCGCTGTGATGCTCCAGCTCTGATGACGAGATCTAGAAGTCAGTGTAAAAATATAACATAGAAAAAAAATGTTTTTTGTGGGTTTATTGTTCAGTTCATACAATGTTCTGAAAAGTTTACCAGTAAAAATATTTTATTTTGTAATTCAATTTGTGTTGCGTAAGTTATGGGTCTCTAACGACCTGATGTATGTAGATCACATTAGGTCAGGTCAGGAGCATGCACTGGGCTGCACGTTGCTGCATCCATCATGCGACGGAAACGCTGCCCCAGGTCCCAGTTGGCAATCATCCTGGCAGACAGTAGTCCATCCCCATCTTGTGGAGGCACCCATCCATTTGCCACAGCCAGGTGTTATGTGGCATCCCCTCGGCCTGGTCCAGTCATTGGGGTCTTCAGTAACGAGGCACCTGATGCTGGATCATCCTCAGAGAAACATGCCACATGGCCATAGTGTCGCAACTGGCGCTCCCTGACAATGCTGGTAACCATCTCATCCAGGTGTCCTGGAGCAACCGCTCATTCAACACAAAGTCAGACCAGCGGTACCCAAGGACTCTCCAGAGAGACCGAGTACCAAAGACATTCAGTCGTCATCTCAAGTCACTGGTTAGCGTCCAGGTTTCACACCCATACAGTAAGACTGGGAGCACCAGGACTCTAAAGACTTGGACTTTCATTTACTTGCAGAGATATTGGCAGCACCATACACCCCTGTCCAGTGACCCATCTACGTACATCCAGTGATGTATGTAGGAATGTTTGGAAAACGACTCATGCATTTAACGGCTAATTTGTCCCCGTCTGTATGTCTGAATCGACCAAGTGTTAAATCTCATTGCATCCTGAGGTTCCTGAAGGGAGCAGGTTTGTCGAACACAGACCAGACAAGTATCTATTACTTATTTGATCACATCAGAAGAGGTTCTGAAGGAAAGACGGTTAAAAATAAAAGTCTATAATTTTATATTTACTATTGCAGAGAAAAGACCAAGAACAGTGGAACTGCCTGGAACTGTTATGTTTGTGTGTGTGTGTAGGTTCTGTGATAAGCCTGCAGTTTAAACTAGGACAAACCCACATTAATGTTGTTTTCACACCTATGTGGTTTGGTACAGTTCTATCGGACAAGGGTTCGTTTCCTTCTTGGTATGGTTTGTTTGTGCAGGTCTGAAGGCAGCAATCATACCCTGATAAAACACACCTTTAAAGTAGGTGCTCTTGGTATGTTCCAAACAAACTCTTGAGCTTTTTTTTTTTGTGGTTTGAACATCAACTACAGATCAATCTATTGATGGGTTGATTGATTAGCAGCAGAGATATCACTGTGTTTAATCTTAAATAAACTCCACATTTGATAATCAAATCAAACGGATGCTGTTAAAGGTGGAAACACATCAATCTTAGCTAACACGTGTTAAGATGAACACGTGTTAGCACGATGTGTTATCTCCTGCTACCTCCTGCTAAGATTGCTAAGATTGATGTGTTATTGCACCTAACCTGCTTGTATGTTGTCAGCATGTTGCTCCATTCTCCTGTTCAGGGTGTGAAGGCAGCACGTCTTCTTCACATCATGTGAAGCAGCATGTGGTTTTTCACACATTGTCTCTACGTCTGATTCAGCTTCTGCTGTCATAGTTTTCTTCTTTATGGATCAAATGATGCTATGACTAGGAAAGGATCCACATTCATCTTTGTTACTCTGATTTACTTTGACACCATAGAAACTACTTCCTGTTTGGAGTTTCTTTCTCCACCCCCGGACATTTCTGACCAATGAGCAGAGAGAGTGATCTTAAATGTTTTTTGCTGATATATTTTGAGGTTTTATTTTTTATTTTTTTTCCTGTGAAACTGAA
>VXCM01008719.1:0-35232 GCA_014773175.1 Lucifuga dentata
CCCCACCATCACCCACCCACCCAGGGGGATAAAGCACCTTTAAAGTGATGCTGAACTTAAAGTCAGCTTCTTCAGCTGGACCCCCATTCTGACTCATTACATCACACATAAACAAATGATTCTAACTACAGAAAAAATGCCAAACAAATTTCCTCCTGCTCCACTTTCTTGTTCACTTTATTTTAAATCCTAGTTGAGATCCCAAAGTGTCTGTCTGAAGTATTACAAAAATGGTTTTACGTAGAATATTTCCTTTTGATAGAATGGTCCAAAAAACATGTTGTCTTAGATTAAATATTAAGACTGTAGTGTGTAATGTAGCTGAAGTGTTGAAGATGCAGATACAGAATAGCTGTCAGTGTCAAAGAGGTTTTTCTGTCCCAAACTGAGGAGACATTTAAGGATAAAATTATTTGCCAGTATTTGCCAAAACAATATCCCCCAGAATTTGAAATTTTTAAGTACGTGATGTTGAAGTGCACACACACACACACACACACACACACACACACAAAGAGNAATTTTTAAGTACGTGATGTTGAAGTGCACACACACACACACACACACACACACACACACAAAGAGCATAAATATCTTTATCTTCATATTCAAGTGTATTTCTGTGGAAACTATATAATGTTCAATCAAAAAAAATGAATGAAAAATTAAAAAAAAAAAGACAATGTTAAGCAGTTCTATAATAAATACTTAACTCCTGCATCATGTCCGTCACAGAAGAGGCAGACAGACCTCATCCTTAATAAATTCATATGAGCATAAACTAATCTGTGGAGATTGAGATGGTAAATACAGGAAGAGTTGGGAAAGGGAAAATGTTTAGACTTAATTAACATAATGTTCATAATGTTCAATGAGGAACATTGAGCAGCATGCAGCTGTTTTGATGATTTGATTCTTTGTACTAGAATATGTATGTGGAGCCTTAATATTTTTAACAATTTTTACTGTCATCAATTATTCTACTCTGTATATGTAAGATGAAAGTTTTCCTTGTTTACTCAACCCATTGTTTTTATATTGACACTTACTTGCTCATTCTCTTTTTTTTAGTAAATAAAAGAATAGAAGGACGAGTACAGATGGACATCGACAAAACAAAAAGAAAAAAAAAAAACAAGAACCATGCGGACACAGAAGGACACGTAAAAAAGCATAATACAAAAAGAGCAGATTTATGGAAGCCATTCCATGGAGAATGAAAATGATGTGGATGGGATGGACGGATGTTTTTGGGTCTGCATCGTAGCCGAGCCTGAACCATGGAACCTGTGGTCTGGGAGGGGGCGGGGCCTGCTTGCTTTTACCCCTGAAAAACAAGTCTTGATAAGTGGAAAAGACCAATTGGAGAGGTCAACATAAAACATTTTATTTTTGTAAACTTTTTTAGGTTTATGATTTCCAAAAAGAGTAAAGACAAATGTACACATATATATAATATATATTATATGTGTGTAATATAACTATGTTAAAAAAAAAAAAATGTTATGTGTCTTTGCAAGTTGGAGGAGGGAGTGGAAGTTCCCACTGTACCCCACTTCCCTTCCCCTGGAGAGGTGGGGTGGGGGAATTACACCAGTGGTCCTTGGGATTGAAGCTGGTCCAGCAGATGTGTCTCGACATGACCATCATGAGAACTGATGTGATGAAAGACTTACAACAAATGGTCATTTCTACGCAGGGCTTTAAAAGCTGTGTCTTCCACTGATGGACTTTGAGCGTAGCCTCTACTTTCTGCCTATTATGTCAAGTGGTTGGCATTTTGTGGATTCCAAAACCTAAATACATACGTTATGAGCATCCCCACAGTGTCATTTTCAAATTGATGGACCACAAAAATGATGTAATTATTTAATGATTACATGAGCATGATCGAAGTGTGCGATGGTGAAGTCATGTCTGCCTGAGGCCTGCACCCCAGCGTCACTATCAAACATGTGATTGTGGTGTTGTGGTTGTGGTGGCTGTGCTGTGTTTTATATATCGTGTTGGTGGGTGGGGTGGGTTGGGGGGCATGACAAGATGGAGGGAGGTTACAAATTAGAAACACATGAGATGTCTGCTTCAAAGCAAATGCCCCCATCTATCTGGGAAAACGTCCCCTGGCCCCTGAACACACCACCAGGCCAGGATGAGGAGGGGCGGGAAACCTTAAAAATAAGAGTAGTGAGCAAACAAAGTTTTATTAAGAGTTCTCTTTAAACCTTTGTATTTATATGGATCTCTACTTTAGTGACATCCTTCTATATTTAAACATTGTACTAATAACATGCTGGTTCCAGAGTCAGTTGTAGCCATTTACTAATGTTGTATTTATTGTATTACCAGTAACAAGAAAAACATTTATATATGAACATAGATATAATCTATTTGTGATCTGCAACTCTTGAACATAAGTTTGCCTTTGACTGACACCTTTCATGCAGGATTCCATGCGCTGGTGACGTATGATGAGGTTTCTACTCGTGTGATGTTTTATTCTGTTGACTTTCATTTGTTTGGATTTGCCTTCAGTTCAGCTACTGAATGTAACTTAAAAACTTTTTATGTAGGTGTTGTTGTTTTTATATAGAAGTTTAAAAAAAAAAAAAATCCCCACAATATTCTGTAAATGTATAAAAGATATAGCAAAATGTTTCTGATGATATGCTGGACTTTTTCTTCTTCTGACTCAAACAGATGGTTATGCCATGGCCAAAAAAAAAAAAAANAGAGAGAGAGAGAGAGAGAGAGAGAGAGAGAGAGAGAGAAAAGAGACAAAAATAAATGGAGCTGAGGGAAGCCCTGCAGCCAGGGGAGAAAGGGAGATATGTAATCATCACACATCTCCCAATGTTTCTCCACCAGGCTTTTCACCTATGATAAGAGCGAGGAGACGGCAGCGACCTGTCCTATGTGAGACAGACAGAAGAAAGATGAAAAGACATTTTTGAAATATTGATTTCTTCTGTCTTTTTCTTCTTCACTCTTCTCTCTTGGTCAGTCTCTCCCTTTGTCTCTTTCTCCCTTAAAGCTTGGTGTAATTAAGGCGCCATTAGGCACCAGCGAGAGCGTGGTGGAGGTGGAGGGAGGAGGAAGGAGGGAGGGGTGAACATGGCGAAGAGGGGGCATGGCGAGGATGAGGATGCTGCTGTTTCAAACTGTTTGAGACTGTTGTTCTCGTGCAGCAGCTTGTTTTGTTTTCCTTTGCCATGTTAAAGTCCCACTGCAGTGCCTGTAATTTTCATTTTCAATGTATCTTGAGTATCTAAAAATTCACTCCTTTTGTTTTTTTTCTGGCAAAAAAAAAACATCAACTGAAAATTTAATTTATTTTTTTCAGTCTTGAGGAAAAAGTCACAGTGGAAATATAGTCTCGTTTAAGAAGGTGAGAAAAATTATTTCAACAATATGAGCATATTGTTGAAATAATTTTACCAATAATTTCTTCTTCATTAAAATCAAAGTGAATTTGATCTGATGGTGTGACCTACATTCTTAATAATAATTAATAGTAATGAACCTGAATCTTAATGAGCTGCGGCAGAGTGAGGGGATAAAAAGCTAAATGCAGACATCAGAAATAAAACTACATTTTCTAAAGGGACAGATTTGTGTGTTTGATCAGAATCTCCAGCCATCCTGTTATAGGTTGAAGTTAAAGAAGCCGGATTTCACTGCAGTGGGCCTGCACAGTTTTTGTTGCACTTTGGCCTCTTTGGTCTCACATTTCTTTAAACTCTTGTGTAAAAGCAGAGACTGTCAGATCCTTTAAAGGAGCACTAAGCAATTTCCAGCCAATTTTCCCTGAAAAACATCCCCCCCCCANCCCCCCAAAAACGACCACTATGATGCTGACACTAACCCGATAATGATTAATACTATGATTGTTTTGCTTGTTTACACGTCCAACAGAAAGCAAACTTTTGCATCATTTGAAATCTTTGTCCATCTTAAGAGCTTCCAACACTTTCTGCTCTCAGAGTTTTGATTTGGCTTTTACTCATGAACATGGTGGCTGTCATGAAACAGGCCAAAGAGCTTCTTCTCTTGTGTCCAGTACTTCTTGTATCGTTCCTTTAAAGCTGACACCTCCTGTTTACTGGCTTGAAATGAGTTTCCTTTAAAGTTGTTATGCTGCTTTATAATTGTGTTTGATATTTGTTCAGCTCCTGTAGAACACAGCACTGTTGGGTAAAAGTGGAGAAACCTGTGGTGCTGCTTGTTCCTCTGAGGCAGAAAGCATAGAATACTTTCCAGGGAAACAAACTCAGAGGAAAAATTCAAACTTTCAGTCTTTCCACTGAAGAGAATTTTCCAAGTTAGCAAAGACTGCTGTGGTGACTTGTTCTTTTTTGTTAGAAGAGGGAATATCTCCTTGTTGCAGAAAGTGCACGTGGCATGGCGGATAGGGCAGCATCTACGTTCATGCAGTGAATGAAAAGATGCCTCAGTGCCCTCAAAGCTTAATGCAAAACTGAGACTGAGTTGATCTTCCTGAGCGTGCCTGCGTGCGTTCTACTTTTAAAAGAAAAGCCTTTCCACCGTCTTGCTGCTCAGACGTACCGGAGCCTTGATGAAGATTCAGCAAAAGACATGAAAAAAAAAAAAAAAAAANAAAAAAAAAAAAAAAAAGACTGAGACTTTTAAGCAAACTCATGAAAAACAACTAACGATGTCAAATTTTGATCTGGATTCACTCAGATCTTTGCTGTGCTCTTCTGATTCTCAAGTTTTCTCTTCTTTCCTTTGTTGGTCTGACTTTCTGTCCTGTTTACATGTAAATGCCGTCCGTCCATCGCTGGTTGGAGAGATTGGTGGTGTAAAGCAGCTTTCATCTAGCTCTGGTATTCTCTAAAACCCTAAAAAAAAAAAAAAAAAAAAAAAAAAAAAAGAAAGAAAAAAGAAAAACATCCAGCTCTGTTTTAGCTTCATACTCCTTTTCACTTCCACTTTCAATACGATACTAAAATCCTTGAGCTTCCATCCAAAAAGTATCAGGGTTTCAGATAAATCTTCCCATTTGATTGTATTTCGTATACCTCAGATGCAAATCCTATAGCAGATCAAGTTATCTGAAATCACTTCACCATGTTGTGCTCGAGTCCATCTAAAACCACACCTACCTCCCTATAACCCGCTAACCTCCTGCTGAAAGGCCACAGTATACTTGCTGCTCAAACAAACTGTAAAAAATAAAGGAAACGATGTGGCTTTAGCCTCAGCTATGTGTTTAGGCTTGTTAGCCAAAATAATTAAATTCTTTCCACACCATCTGCACTCCATCTAAAATATCTGCTGCGCTGGCTTGATTTGAAATGTGAAATGAGCCAGTTTATTCTCACAGCCTGTAACTTGCTCTCTGTTTCAGTCAAAAATCAAACTGCAGCCACACCTCTACAGTTACAGTTCAAATATTTTTGCTTAAATTGATGTAAGTCTTGATCAAGTTGTTTTATTTTTAAGGTTTGGCTTTGACTGTGATTTTGATCAGGTTTTCACTGACAGTCCACATTTTTTCTTATATTTAGTGATGAATCACAAACTAACTAAAATGAGCTACTAATTTTATTTGAGATCATGCTCAATGAAACAAATACATTCTAAAACTACAGAGAATTACCTTGAAGAGACACAACTTAGAGATAGGAGACCTGTGTAAATAAATGATGCAATATATGTGATGATGAACATATATTCTTGTCAACAACTTGTAGTCAAATGTTTTTAGTATTTGCCCTTCAAGGAACCCGCAAGCCCTTGTTATTTTTTTGTTTTTTTTTTTTGTTTGTTTGTTTGGCAGGACTTTGCATATTTGTCAAACCCTGCAACTTTTCCATAAATATGTTAAAGAATGGTAAATGTTGCCATTCAGCACCCATTTCTACACACAGCAATCCAACTCAGAACCAGTGTAATGTTTAGTTTGGAAAAAGTTAACTATCAGACTCACATAATCATTGCATATGTGATATCATTATCACATATCATTGCATATGTGATATCATGCATATCATTGCATATACTCCATATTAACAGCTGAGAACGTTGGTTGTCTGTGTCCTCCAAACACAAAACAGCAGCTCAGATTTGACTGTCAGGGCTCACACACCCTGTGGCGGCTAAAGTTTCTAACCTCCATGTCTTTGTACAGACAGAAAAAAACCCATACAAACACCTCATCAATCAGTAGAGTCAAACCACAACCTTTTTGCTGAAAGGTGACAGTGCAAACCACATAAAGCAGTTTACAGCCAATTATAACCTTTAGCATGTTTATTCAGCCATGGAAACAGTCTGAAATTTGATGAATGTGAATTCAACAGTATGATTTTTTTTTCTTTCAACTAATAATTCCAAAATTGGGTTTGTCGCAAAATATCGCTGTCATGAATTGACTGCAGCCGGACGGTTTGTCTGTTTGCTCCTCTAAGCTGTCACGTTGGAATTTCCTCTTCAAGCTTTGCACCAATGGCTGTGTGGAGTGTGAATAACTTTACAAGTTGTTACACAAATGTGTTTCTGTGTTTGGCAGGTTTGACTTTGCTTTAAGTATACTGTTGCCTGGACAACGCATCAATCCCCAAATCCCAACAACCATCCTATGCAGATCCCCAAAGCACAAAGGTTTGAATGGCGAATAGTGTGTAAGGTAGAAAGAGAAAGAGACATTTCTTCCCATTCACTTTGAATTTGTCTGTTTTTGCTCGGTGTGTGTTTTTGTATTCCAAATGTACGGACTCATTCTTTGTATTACTGCATATTAGAGCATCAGAGAGACTCTACATGTGTGGCTTTATGTAACTGGTTTCTGCTCTGTTTCTTTTCAAACTGTATCTAATTGTTTGCAATGGATGGATGGATGGATAAATGGATACATGGACGGACGGACGGACTGACTGACTGATTTTCATCTGTAGAATACTGTACTGGCTTTGGTTGTTTTTATTCCTTAATCATGGGTTTTATTTCTGTATGCTCCCAATGTCCTTCAAAGAAATAGAGCTATTTGTTACTATATTCATAGATTATTAACACAATTATTATTACAGTTACTGCAGTTACTATTATTAATAAACATTTCTTTCTTCAATAAACATCTTGGTTATGTGGTTAAAGTTGTGCAGAAATTCTTTTCCTCAGTGCAGATTCATAAATTAAATTACCTGTTGCAGATGACAAAAAATGCATTGCAGTTTCAAAAAGAAAGGAAAGAAAATTTTATACATCTCAAAAATATATATTTAAGTACTGAACTTTAATTGTGAGATTACAACAGAAATGTATGTCCAATTAAAAGTGCCAATGCTCTGCAAATCATAATTATGTGTGTCTCTCTCTCTTGCTCTCTCTCTCTCTCTCTCTCTCTCTCTCTCTCTCTCTCTCTCTCTCTGTGTGTGTGTGTGTGTGTCTCACTTCCTGAATGCTCTGCAACACACACATAAATAGTTCCTTCTAGTGGTCTGGATACTTTGACCCTTGGTTGAAAGTGATTTTCATATTTTACTCTGACCTTTCACTTTTTACCACCATCATCTCCATTCAGCTCGCCATGTCTGTCACATGGTTGATGATACTTGGTGATGCTTTGTTTTTAAAATAGAAGGGCCAAAATATGAACAATTGAGCCTTTTTTTTTTTAATTTTTGAACTGAAACATCTCAGTTTACAATAATTCTATAATTGATTTATCTTTGGCATCAATTATTACATCATTGAATTATTCTATAAATGTTTTTGCAGTACAGCAGCAGCAGCATCTTCAACACAGATTGCCTGTCAATACAGAAAAGATGGTTCCCATCAGTTCACTCAAGTCTGACTAAGTGAGAATGTCAAAATGTGAACCAAGTCCAGGGGCCTCATGTATAAATGGTGCGCACGTACTAAAGGTTGCGTATGCTGGTTTTCACGCACATGCGAGATGTATTAAAATTAATGTGATGTGATAATGTGCTGGCCATGACGCAAACTCTCTAGAGCTGTGAGAATGTGCGGACCATCCGCAAATTCTTGTCTAGCCTCTGTCAGTTGCAGAGGTGGGCAGTAACGTGTTCCATTTTACTTAGTTACATTTACTTAAGTATTTTNTTTTTTTTTTTTTTTTCACAAAATTGAACTTTACTGAGTAGTTTTATTGCAGGATACTTTTAAATCATACTTGAGTAGGCTATATTTATGAAGAAAACAATATATTTTTACTCCAATTTGGTCACATTCTTTGCATTACATTTTTTTATTTGTAGTCCTATTATCTGTGACACATCGCTCCAACACAATGAGTCAAAATTCTCCACTTTCTCTGCTGTAAACAGCGCTGCCAATGTCCGACTCAGCTTCATGATTCATTCTCACACACACTGCTCCACCGTGTGTATCTAATCTTTTGTTTGGTCCAATCACATTCAGCATCTCGTCATCTCCATGACAACAATGGGTTAACATGGCATTGGGCTCATTGAGAGTTGATAGGTGAGTCGGTTTTAGTTTTAGCTTTAGTTTTTGTTAACTATAATAACCTTAATGCAGCCATAATGGTTTGTGCACCTCCACCTTACTTCAGCCTCTGGCTTATTGAGCGTAATGAAAACCTATGAAACTAATTTCCCACAGATGACACGCCTTACTCACTGTGCCAAAACCAAGATCACCAGTAAACTGGACAGTTTTATCTGTTTATGTGACATGGAGATGTTAACACATGTCAAGGAATGCACAGTCTCTGAGGCACACAGACATTCATGATGCACAGGAGGCAAGGTGCACAGATCCACAGATGACTGGGATGAGAATCAGTACCTCCAAGTCTGAGACCATGGTGCTCTGTTGGAAAAAGGTGGACTGTTCCCTCCAGGTTAGAGGGGAGTCACTACCCCAGACGGAGGAGTTTAATTATCTCGGGGTCTTGTTTACAAGTGAGGGTAGGATGGAACGTGAGATTGATAGACAGATTGGTGCAGCATCTGAGGTCCTACGGATGCTGTACTGGACCATCGTGGTGAAGAGGGAGCTGAGCCAGAAGGTGAGGCTCTCAATTTACCAGTCTACATTCCTATCCTCACCTATGGTCATGAACTTTGGGTAGTGACTGAAAGGATAAGATCATGGATACAAGCAGCAGGAAATAAGGTTCCTCTGTAGGGTGTCTGGGCTCACTCTCAGGGACAGGGACAGTTGAGAAGCTCAGACATCTGGGAGGGACTCGGAGTAGAGCCGCTGCTCCTGTGCATCGAAAGGAGTCAGTTGAGGTGGTTCGGGCACCTAGTAAGGATGCCCTCTGGTCATCTCCATAGGGAGGTCTTCCCGTCAAACTGGGAAGAGGCCCTGGGGAAGACCCAGGACACGCTGGAGGGATTACATCTCCCGGCTGACCTGGGAACACCTTGGAGTCCCCCAGGTGGAGTTAGAGGGCCTGGCCAGGGACAGGAAAGGGTGGGCCGGGCTGCTTAATCTTCTGCCACCGCGACCTGGACCCGATAAGCAGACGATAATGGATGGATGGATGGATGTCCTTCTCCCAAAAAAAGCCTATTCGAGAGACAGAAGGTGGTGAAAAAGGGGTTTCCAAATTTGTAACTTTCCAACCACACCACTGTGTCATGTACACCCACTTCATGCAGCAATTGGCCCTGCATGGGCCAATCACTTGTCATCTCTCTCTCTCTCTCTCTCTCTCTCTCTCTCTCTCTCTGATAGCACCACTTCAACTTCCACTTTCACACCACTTCCCAGTATGGGCATCGAGTCGGATCGGATGAAGTGCTCTTGTGGCCTTAGAATCCCTCATCTGGAGTGGGCTGGAAACAATATTGTCCAGTTAGGTTACTGTAAAAATGTCTGAGTGAGACTGGGTGCAAGGAGCTGTGGAAGCAGCTTTTTATTTCTTAATGAAGACAAAAGACAATTAAAGGATAAAATGTGGCAAGGACCTCCTACCACTGCCTCAGCCAATATGTCTTCATATGCTCTACATGACTTAGCAGTGGCTAGTGTTTGTCCCACCTGGACATGTTGCCTGGGTCACTTCTATTTACATTTTGATACTTCAAATTTAAGTATCATGCATCACTCTCAGGCCACTGAAATGTAAATAAGATTATTTCTGATTCCAGAGCAGCTCTGCGGCATCGTGACAGCTGAGTGAAATCTTGGTGATGGCTGGAGATTATTCAATGTTCCTGTTAGCTAGAAATGGCTGTGTAGGTAATGTCAGGTCAGCTTGTAGTTAGGGCTGGACGATATGATTTGTTTTTTTTAATCACAATATTTTTTTTTTAATATTGATCAATATCGATATATATCACAACATGGCAAAGATTTTGCTGCATTTCAAGTCACTTGAACTTAAAATTTATTTTAACAATTTCTTTATGCATGTTCTGAAAATAAAAAATACCCAACTGAAAATGAACTGAAAAATCCCTTTTTCAACAGTCTGCATTGACATATCTTTTCCAATAAAGAAAGCTACAGCATGCATGATGACTTCGTAAAACAAGCTGTTTTCCGATTTTTGTTTTGAAATAGGAAATCGGAAAATGAGAAAAAAGCAGTGTTTAAGCTAAGTTGCAAGCTAGCTAACAGATGCTGTGCTAGCAGGACTGTTGCACTGTGAGTACATANTTAAGCTAAGTTGCAAGCTAGCTAACAGATGCTGTGCTAGCAGGACTGTTGCACTGTGAGTACATATACCAAGATCAATTTGAGCACCTGAAATATCCGGCTTATTTTGTCCACTGACATATCTCCATCTTTCAGTGTCACCCGTTTAGCACCCCGAAAGAGTAGGAATGACTCCATCATCCATCCGTCCATCAGTATCCGCATATCTGTGTTGGCAGTTCCTCTTTTCCTTCTTACGGACTATTGGCAGATGACATGTCACCTTTGTTCAGTGGACAATGAAAATATGTCTAGCAAATCAGATGACTCATTTTCCATTTTCCGATTTTCTATGACAAAATGAAAAACGGCTTTTTCCATTTCCCCATTCCAAAACGAAAATTAGCCTTTATATACACAGACCAGTTTGTTGGTGTGGAGCGTCTCTGAGGGTTTTGCTGCTTGTCCTGGGTTTGAAATAGCCGCTGTGTGACCTGTAAAGCGGCTGCACTCTGTGTGCTAAACTGATGTCAACGCTTCAGATGGTAAAATAAGTTTGTTGTACAGCCGTGCTTCATCAGTGCTGCTTTCCTTTCTTAGTCATCATTATTTTGCTTTCTGACATCTTTGTCTAACTTTCATTCAGACATCACCACCATACGGGGTGCACTGTGTTCACGTTTAGCAAGATGCTGCTTTGAGGAAGTAGACGGGCTTTATTATGACACTGCCATCTGATTGGCTAGTTTGTTCCAGTTCTGACATGCTATTGGCTGTTTGACCCATCATTAACTTCCTGTATTCAAGCACTATTTTATCTATTTTATATCAATTTTATATTGACAGCCTCATTTTTATATCGAAGATTTTTTTATAACGCGATACAACTTTATATCATTTATATCGTCCAACCCTACTTGTAGTTGTTACCATCACCTATCTAACGACCAGCTTTAACCAGCACACCATGAATGCTGGTCCCACAGACAAGAAGGCAGAGAGAGAGAGAGAGAGAGTGAGAGATNAGCACACCATGAATGCTGGTCCCACAGACAAGAAGGCAGAGAGAGAGAGAGAGAGAGTGAGAGATGATAGGACATTGATGGCCACTTGTCTTCCATCCCTTTAGGGAACTCAAGATGGAGTATTGCTGTCCATCTCCACCACAATCATTTACCTAAACAAAACAAATGCCTCATTGATTCCTACCCCACATTCTCCGTTCCCTTTTCATCACCATACCCAGGGAACATACACGGAGCACGTACACACACACACACACACACACACACACACACACATACACACACACACACCACATTGACACTAAGACAGAGAAACATCCAGTCTTGCTTGGCCTCACAGCATTGATCTCATTCTGCAGCACTTTGTCATCACAGTTACACTGAGTCAAAACAATTCCCTGAATGTCAGAGTGAAGTCTTACCGCTCCCCAAGACAATAGGCTTTGCTGTTTTTGTAGCATTGTCTATGTTCTCCATGGGGCTAAATGCTTTAATTGTACAGAAACTGATGGCAGAAAGGCTGAGGCACTTGGGCTACCACAGGCTGGAGTAAATGCAGCTCTTCTAAGGACATAAACAGTCATTTCACTGACAATTCTTTATTTTTCTCCTTAGGTTAGGGAAAGATTGGTGATGCTTTCAATTGCTGAAATACAGTGTGCAAATACAAAGACAGACCATTCCAATTAGTTATAGTATAGTTACTAAAACTAATAAAAACTATAACTAATAGTATTATTTATAGTGGTCTTACCCTGCCAGCATTCTAGGCTGGACCACACAACAACACTGAAGCCATTTAACTTCCCAATAATAAAGTGTATGAGCTAGCACACATCATTGTAGCCTTAGCACTGTTATCCAGCCCAGATTTTCACACATAAAAGTATATTTACCATGCAGATTATGCTTTACCCTTGCTCAGTTTGGTTTTCACACAGAAAAAAATGTAAAGTAAATCAATGTACATGAAGAAAAGCCATATGAGGAAGCCCACTCAGCTTAGCGGCCAGAAATACCAGGAGCAGGAATGATAATTAAAATTGGGAACTGTTTCGGTTCTGGATAAGCCAAAGTTTTCAAAATGTCGTCTACATGGCTGAAAATGGACTCAGCTAGAGCAGCAAAGCTTCTCGTCTCTAAAAAAAAAAAAAAAAAAAAAAAAAGTTTTAATTTAGGGCTGCAACCAACAATTATTTTAATAGTCGATTAATCTATCGATTATTGAAAAGATTAATCGGATTATCAATTGCACAATTACTCAGTGGCTCTTATTTAGCTATCAGCTTTTAAATTTAGCTTGAGGTTGTTTTAGGCGTGTGCTAAGTTACANGGCTCTTATTTAGCTATCAGCTTTTAAATTTAGCTTGAGGTTGTTTTAGGCGTGTGCTAAGTTACAATAAAGACCATAAAGATGAATACTTAATTCAAAAACACATCTTAATGAACTTTCCTGCTGATACAACAGAATGTTCAACTGAATTCAGTCCTGTCATGTTCCGCAGCATTTAACTGTAACGTCCACCATTTATCAGATCTGTGACNCTGAATTCAGTCCTGTCATGTTCCGCAGCATTTAACTGTAACGTCCACCATTTATCAGATCTGTGACCTGCTGATACAAAAGATAAATAAAAATTACAATATCCAATTTTTCAGTCAAAATTTAAACCAAGAAGCAAAGTAGCAGCAATAAAATATAACAAAATTACCAACAGTTTTCCCTTATTCAAATAAATCAAACATCCATCTACATTTTTATAAAGTAAACAAGGGGGAGTTCTAGATTTTTGTGATTTAGAAACTATCTAATTCTGATATTCTCAGCAGCAACACATTCTCCAGCCGTGAACATCGCCATGAACGATGCAATGTTTAAGGTTGTAAAGTTAAGAATAATATTAGTACATTCCATTTATATAGCACTTTTCTAGATACCCAAAGTCACTTAAAAAGAACATAAAAAGCAATAAAATCACACCTAAAACATAAAATAGTATCCTGACAGCAGCACAGACACAGGTGGACTCAGAGTGGATAAAGGTGCATTTTGATGGCAGTTCAGAAATGGCAATAGAGTCCAGCTGACGGATGTGGAGAGAGAGAGAGAGAGAGAAAGAGAGAGTGACAGTCCAGTGTCACCCATGGTGGTGAGGTCCAAGTCCCGAACAGACATAAGACCAGTTGATGAGGACCACAGGGAGCAAAACCGTCTCCTACACAGCAGCCCGATGCAGCCAACCCCAACACGTCTCCCGATGCAGCCAATCAGGGCAGGCAGAGGACCCACACCTGCCGGCCAGCAGATGACCAAAAACAATCAGAGTAGCCCAGCCCCAAAGGTGCCAAAACAAGATTGTCCAGGCACCCAAACGTCCCAGCAGGAGACAACACACAGAAAACTGTCGGAGCAGACGAAGCCAAAAGATGTTAAAATGCAGCATCACCAAGCTAGCTGCAGTCAGTGCAGCTCAACAGGAAAAATAAAGATATCCAGCAAAGAACTCACAGAGAAAAGAGCCACAAACATTCCACAAAACTGGAATACTGCAAAAACTACACAGGGAAAACAAAAACAAATGGAGGAGCATGGCCAGTGAAAGTTAGGGCACATTTGGAACAGCATTTCATTGTGAATAATAATTATTTGCTATTCTCAACACCATTAAAATTCATTGATCAAGAGAAAATGTATAGAAAATGTTACAGCTCATAACATGAAGCAACATGGTTTTTAACATTAAGGTAATGTAGCTAACGTAGCTAGCTAACTAGCTTACCAAGACGAGTCTTCAACATCCAGAGAGCCAACATACCTCCTCTTCAGATGCTCCAACATAACTAATGTGCTCCATGCCAGGAAAGCTCAGCTTNAACATACCTCCTCTTCAGATGCTCCAACATAACTAATGTGCTCCATGCCAGGAAAGCTCAGCTTTGTCAGTGTTGCAGGTTACAACCTTTTTGTCTGAGTTAAGAGTGAAATGCTGCCATACTTTGGAGGTTTTTGGTCGTGAAGGTGTTGCCATCGTGCTTCACTTCACTCCAGTAAGCGGTGTCACTACTGTCATAGATGACGTCACCAACTAATCAATGATTAAATTCACTGGGAACTAATTTGGTCATTGATTTTTATCGACTAAGACAATTATTCGTTGCAGCCCTATTTTAATTCAGCATTAATCAGTCAAATCTAAGCAGCTACTTTCTCGCATGAAAAAAATCTCAAAACTTAATTTTAATCTCTTAAACTTAATTTGGTGACAATTTAATAGTTGTAGTATGAAAGTTTTAACTTAAAGTTGAGTTTGTCTGCCTTTGCTGGTTTTGAAATAATGGTTTGACTTTTAATAATTTTATGGAATTATTTAATAATTTATTGGTACTTTTCCATAAATAACTTGTAACGTATCATTTTAATTTGTTTAATTTTGGCATATTTGGCGTTCAACACCCTAGTTCCCAAATCAGTGTTGTCGTTTCATTGGCTGAGGCCAATCCCTCAATTTGATTGGTGAATTTTTGACCTTTGACATTTGTCTAAAAAAAAAAACTAACTAACTCGAGGTGATTTTGTTCCTTCAGGGTTTTTGTGTCTCATTTGTGGAGACACTTCAGCGAGGGAGGATGCTGTCGTATTTTTGGGGTCTAAGTATTTCATGTTTATGCCAGTGTTTCTGTCTTATCCCAAAATAATATTTAGTATTACATATTTGCGCAGCACATAAGCATTACAGCTTTTACAGTGACATGATATGATCTTACCTTGTTCAGCTTTGCATTACAAAGGCAATAGCATCAAGTTTCTCGCATGGAATTGTAGATGCCTAAATAATCTAGTTAAGCGCAGTAAAGTGCTATATTACCTTCAGGATCTGTCGTGTTACATGTATTTTTTGTATTTTGTTGTATCTTTATCCCAGCATTCACTATTAACTAATAAATGGCCACGCATTTCACTCATTTCAGGGATGTGGCAATTCTGCTTCACAAATCAATATGATTTATATGTTCCAATGAGGTTTCTGACTTCAAGGAGATATAGGATTGTAAGTGGATTATTATTTAATACCACCTGTTAACATATACACACCTATTTGGGACAATGATAATTATTTTTAGATCTTTGTTTACCACGCTCACACACATCCTCATGAATGTTGATTGCCAGTGGTGTTTTCAATTGCTGGCTCAATGCCAAGCTAGACAAATCCTCTACCAATGTTCATGAGCTTCCAAGATTAGCAACAGTTGTTGATGTAGACCCCACCCCTCCCCCTCCTAAGTTCTTCTGAACTGGATTCTCTATCTTCTCTTGCCCACTCCCTCATCAGTGGCTCTCTGCTACCCTACTCCAAAAACATGATTGTAAAAGTTACTCAAAAATTTGGAAGTAATTTAAGTATTATTTTGGCTTTCAGATGCTTTCAATCTCCATCTTTCCTCCATCACTGAACATTCTGTATATAGTCAAACACATAGGTATCAGAGGGTTTTAGAGATCTACCATATATACTTGAGTATAAGCCAAGTTTTTATTACCAAATTTCACAAAGCAAATCGGGGGTCAGCTTAAACATGAGAATTCAGATTTGATCCCAGAGAAGGAAATTTCCAGGGGTGGAAATACTACCCATTACCACTACCCATGGAAAATAGTTTAAATCATACCTTAGAATGAGATATTTCCTGACTAAACATCCTATCCAGCACATTTTGCAGCAGCCAATAAGCGCTGTTGTGATTGGTTAGTTACAGTAATCAACTGCTGAAATAAATATGTTTACCAGTACCAGTAAGTGGATTATTTTCACAAAACCACAGGAATACTATGATACAATACCTAGAAAAATAGGTAATTTGCTAAACAAATAAATTGATGGAACAAGGTCAGGGGGTCGGCTTACATACGAGATCGGCTTACAAGCTCATCAGGAAGGCCGGCTCAGTTCTTGGAGTGGAGCTGGACTCCCTGGTGGCTGTGTCTGAGNAGCTCATCAGGAAGGCCGGCTCAGTTCTTGGAGTGGAGCTGGACTCCCTGGTGGCTGTGTCTGAGAGGAGCATGCTACACAAACTTCTAAGCATCATGGGCAATCTCTCTCACCCACTGCACAGCATGGCGAACAGTCATCAGAGCACCCTTGACAGAGACTGATACCACCAAGGTGCTCCACTGAATGCTACAGGAGATCCTTCCTCCCCGTGGCCATCAAACTGTATAACTCCTCCCCCTTCTGCAGGAAGGAGTCCATTGCACTCTGACTTGGTCTGTCATACATACATATGGCTGTCACTTACTTGCTCTCTTATTTCATTCATTCATTCATTCATTCATTCATATTTCTATCATATGTTCTTCATTATACTGAATACTTATCTGTAATGTGCAATAATTTACAATAATTTGTGTAATAATTTACCTACATTACTGTGCAATAATTTAGACATTGTACATTGTACTCAGATGTGCACCTTAGCCTACCTCATGTTTGTGTATATCTGTATATTTGTATATCTGTATCTGTATATATAGCAGGGCAAGGAAGTTTGATTGATCTCCACTGCTGTAGTTTATTTATTATTCATGTTCTTTTTCTTTCCCTTGTTTTTTGTTACTATTACACTTTGGGGCATGGCCAGGGAAGCTGAGTGGTCGTGGGTGCCCCTGCTGTTTGGGGTGTGCACCCCGTTAATCTTCTTCTTTCCTGGCCATGACCAGCATGGTAAGTTGAGTTTATTTTTGCGGTAAGTTAATTTGGTTAAATCATTATTTATTATGTCTTGATGTTGATGTTTGAATTTCGTTTTTTTTTTTACGTTAAATCAGTTTATGGCATTTTCTGTTTTTATATTATGTTGTGTTTTAAATGTTTTACAATTTATTTTACTCATATGATTTCATTTATGTCTGGCATTACTTCTCTTTTAGTGNGTTTTACAATTTATTTTACTCATATGATTTCATTTATGTCTGGCATTACTTCTCTTTTAGTGGTTTGTGTGTGCTGGAGCTGAGGCCTGTGTGTTTTTTATTTTTTATCTTCGTCTGACCAGGTATTCGTTATACTTTTGTTTTCTTCATGTAAAATATTTTCATTGTTTAACTGTTAATCTTGCTCTTTCCTGGCCATGACCAACGTGAATAAAGTTGGAAAAAAAGCTCAGCAATGTGAATTTTTCAACACAATGCAGAGTGACACCGCTACATATATTTGTATTTGTATATTGTATATACAGTAGTTTTAGTAGTTTTAGTATAATATTGTCACAGTTCTGCATGTCTGGTCTCCTACTCACCTGCCATTTCTGCCTGCCTGGTCCTTAGCTTCTCACCTGCCATTTCTGCCTGCCTGGTCTTCAGCTCCTCACCTCAGTTCATCAGCCTGATTCACTTCAGGTGTGGGCTGTCACTAATTTGCACCAATTAAGCATGGATTTAAGCCCCAGTCTCTCACTCACCCATTGCCAGATTGTTCTCTGCCATCTCTGATGCAAGACATTCCAGCATTTTTCTGTGGATTGACCTTCTGTTACCGAACCTGCCTGTCTTGGACTATTCTGCTTGTCGCCCCCTGGGTAATCACCTCTGCCTTCTGTCTTCAACTCCGATTCCAGTCTCTGCGTTTGGACTCCTTGTCTGACTGTATCTGTGTGGGCTCTTTGTCCTGCCAGTTTTTCTGCCTGCTTCTGTGTTGGACTGAGAATCCTATTAAAGAACTTAACTCGTCAGAATTGTACTGTGTGCTGCATTTGGGTCCTAACCCCACCCGTCACATAATGTATAACTTTTTGTAAGTTTAATTTGTAATTTTTGCATTTGCAGTACTTCACTTTGTTATTTTTGTTGCACCTTATGTAACTTGTACTAATGAGAAACCTTGGCAGAATAATTTCCCTCGGGATAAATAAAGGTTTATCTTATCTCATCTCATACTCGAGTATATACGGTATGCATTGACAAGATATTTGCATTGTTTCAACAACTTTCACTAAAGTTCTCTCTCCCCTGACATCTTTCTTTTTTTTTATATAGATACTGTTAGAAATTTGAAGTTTTGTTGACTCTTGTTATCCCCATTTTCTTCCCTTCCCAATGACACACCACTTCCTACTGTAAAAAGTATGGTGTCAGTTATATATAACAAATCCATTCTCTGCGTCAGACCATCCTGTACAATATAAAAGTAACATGGGAGGAGTAACTGGGTCTACAGATTCCGATTGGATTATGGGAAGGTGAATGAATACATATGTCATCTACTTAAACTAGATACAAAACTGTACACTGGACAAAAGCAAGACTATCCAAAATTTATGAAAACATTAGTCCAACCTGTAATAGGTGCAGTTAGTCACCTGCAAATCTGTCTCCAGTGGTCGTGTTTTCCTCTTAAATATTAGTGGACAGTAATCTTTAAAATGTCCGAAAGTAATCTTTCAGACATAAATGATACCCAAATTGCGACCAAAGCCCTTATTGCAATATTTCCATGTTACAACTTACCACTCTAAAATTAGATCTCATTGCTTTTCTCATTTTACTAGCTAGCTAGACGTGAGATGGGAATCAGCACCCTTTCCTATTCAAATACATCAATCAGATACACAAGATGTGTGTATCTGATCAATGTGCGGCCCTTTGCAGTCCTATATGAGGAAATTCAATTTTGTTACCATACCTGAGTAGTGCTATTTCCCTGTGACAGTTATTTATACAGTGCAAATATATTATTATTATTATTATTATTTCTCACTTAAATGCTGATGCCTGATGCATGTGAAACTCTATTAATCCACTGACAGACCTGACTTAGTGCTATATTGTCCCTTTATTTCTCCCTAATGATCTCTTTTTGAACAATACTTCTCACTTTACTTTCTCATTTATCTTTTTTTTTCTTAATTTCTGATCAATCTGCTCTTGATCTAAGATTGTTTTGAGTGAATTGTGTAATCTGTATTGTATGCAGGTTTATTTTTCTTTTGTATAATAGCATTAACAGCTGTTAATGTGATGTTGCACATTTACGTTGGTAAATGTTTGATAAAACCAAAAAGAAAAAACAGATTGTTCATAAAGTTTGTCCACGTATGAACTGAATACACACACACACACACTTTTTCATTCTTCCACTATTTGTCTCCTTGGGATTATAGCCTGTTTTTACATATCACCTTGTACTTAAAACCAAATCAGCGATATGTAACAGCAGAGCTCTGAGTAGATCAGCACCAGCAGCCCTCAGACACTTACTGTGTCACTTGGCCTGATATGATAGATGTTACTGACTAACCAATTATTGAAATTAATTGGATAAATGAGGAAAACTATAGCGAACTGCACATTCTGGCAGTGTAACATGTTTCTCTCATGGTCCTTTAATGACATGAATAAGCCATAGCTCAACAACAAAAGATGCTGAACACACACAAGAAGAAATATTAGGCAATAGCAGAGGTCCCACAGGCTGTACGTTAGAGCTGATAGTATCATCCTCTGTGTGCTGTTCTTCATGTTACAACACCATCATATCACATAAGCCGTGAAAGAGATGAGGATGTTCATGGGTGGACTTGGGGTNGGGGGGGGGGGTGAGACTGGCAAAGAATTAATATTACTCAGTGGTGCGGTAAATTAATTTTGGATTGCTTCTCTGGGTTTGAACAAAATTGTTTTGTTGAGGGCAAAAAGAGATTAAGATTTTTAATTATACTGGGTAATCATTCCACAAAATAAATCCTCACTAAAATGGTTTCTTCTGAGGAAGAGGAGATGTGTCAGCCGTCTTGTAGTGCTATTATTAAGAGATGCCACACATGCGCGCACTTGCACGCACACATCACGCATGCACGCACACACACTCACATGCACACACATGCACGCACGCATGCACACACACACACACAAATGCAGTCAGCCAACAGCTGTGTTTCTGTACCTCACATCCTCTGTACTGCTGTTCAGCTTATATCAGAAACATACTCTTTAAGCATGACACAATGCAGCAATAATTATAGGATTTACAGTAAAAAAAAATATAAAATTCCCCTATTCCTTGTACTTCACCTTGAACGTGTTACGTGAACGTGTTCGTCACTCAATCATGAGCTCCATTACTTTGGTGGTCAAAAGTGAAAAGCTACATATTTTGCAATTTGCGGGGGNGGGGGGGGGGGGTCCTGCTTGCAAATTACCTCACGCTATATAATTTATTCATAATTGGATATAATTATATAATTGAATGATGATAGCTGCTGAATGTGTTTATAAAGGGGAATTACTGACAACTGTCATTGACTTCTCCTAATATCCTGCAATTTCCTGTCACCCCAGCTTCAATCCACCTGGCATAGGTGTGTGTGTGTGTGTGTGTGTGTGTGTTTTCAGCCAACAGTAAAAATCAATGGAATCATGTTTGAAACAAATCACAACTATGGTGCAGAATGAGGTCACATCTGTCAGGAAGGAAAAAATAAAAACTTATTCAGAGCAGAACGTGATTCGGAATGGATCCAGAGAGTTATGAGTATACTGCTAGTAATGAGAAGGGAATACACACACACAGTCACACCCATACACACACACACACACACACACACACACACGTGTTGACATTTGGCTCTTGTGGCAGAGTGTACAGTAGCAGACTGTGTGGCCAGTGGCTGTGTTACTGTAGCTATAAACGAGTAGCTCTATTTACCACTGGTCATCTGTCTCAGTCACACACACACACACACACACCTCACCTGAGGACATGCAGGCAGCTCAGGTAGCAGGTATTTAAATATGCCAGACTTTACAAAACTACCCACTCTGCCTCTTCCTCCATTTCTATTATCTGCTGTTCCCATGGATATTTATTTCCACCTTTCTCTTTTTTCCTGCCTCAATAAAATGTTTAGAGAGGGGTCAGTAGGGAAGAAAATGAAAAAAGGCTTATAGAGAGATCAGACAGAAAATGTGTACTGTCTTGTAAGGAATTCTCTCAAATCTCAAATCAAATATTTTCTTCATCATGACAATTAATTAATGTGACAATGATGATGATGATGATGATTATACTACATTTAGAGTCACAGAAGCGAATGAGATTTATCCCCTCCAACTGTAGGGGCTTGATTGTTAAGTTCTGAGCTGACACATGAAGAAGGTCATCTTTTTGGTGGAAGTGTGTTTAATACTCACCTGGTTTTTTGACATCAGCTGAACTCGTTACCTACATATACAACCTCCTGATGGTTCTTTGGAATGGGAAGAAGTTTTGCTTGGTGTGTATGATCTTTCCCTGCCCCACCTGATGTCCAAGGTAGGTCCTATGTCATGCTTTTTTTAGCAGTTTAAAACATGTCAAATGTGTCTTTAAAGCAAAGTTATGATATCTGTTCCAAAAAACCCACACATCCAGGCTCTGAGAGAACTCTTCTTCCTCCCAGTTTCTGCTGCCATCACTATGTGCTGTTTTGAGTGGGCGGGGATGCTATGCTAATGAGGTGCTGCTCTGATTGGCTGCCTGATCGCTTGGGTTCCGGAGGAAGGTACAAACCATGAATATGCAGAAAACAAGTAAACCAACATGGAGGCATTTCAGGAGAACCCCTGCAGGATCCATGTAGTGAGACGTACATGTTTGATCCTGAATCAGACCCACCACCACAGACTCAGTAAATACTAATAATACTACTACTAGTAATACTCAGTAAATACCACCACAGACTCAGTAAATACTACTACTAATAGTAATACTAGTAATACTCAGTAAATATCACCACAGACTCAGTAAATATTAATAATACTACTACTAGTAATACTCAGTAAATACCATCACAGACTCAGTGCTAATACTACTACTACTAGTAATACTCAGTAAATACCACCACAGACTCAGTACATACTACCGTATTTTCACTGCCATTATAAGACTCCCATACATTCCACTGCTTCAAAAAAAGAAGTAACCCATTTAGTTCATTTTCAAGTTTCAGCGCCCACGTTCATCAAATACAAGACTAAAAAAAGTAATTAAAATTAAAATACTAAATGTGTAATCAATACTTCTTGACAACGGACGCTACAAAACAGAAAGTGTCTCCAACATACAGAACAGAGCTCTGCCAGAAACAAGCCGACAATACAAATAAACAGGAAAAAAACGGTTCATACAGCAGTGTTAAAACATCAGATTACAGAAATGTCTGTAGTAATATTCATACATATTCCTGAATACGGTACATTTTATTAACCTACAGTATAATGAAATATAAGTCACGGACACCTCTGTGCCGCTGCTGTGCACAGAGCTTCAGAGCGTCTGAACAAAAACACACACACATCTCCATATGTCACGCAGACACGCTCACGGGTAAACATGTTAAGAACCATAAAATACCATATCTGATTCTCTTTCTCTCCACACAAGGCAACTGATTTATCAACAAAGCTCTATAGACTATATAAAAATCAAATAAAACAAAGATGCTAACAAGCTAATAGCATGCACGTAAACGCGACGTTATCAGGCCAAGCTACTGCACCTTACTCTGAATAAACTAAATATTATCACAAAGTGGTGACACTTAGCGATTGCACATTAGCTGTTGTTGGGTCACATACAGTTGGTATGGATCCATCTTTAAGGTCAGTTTAGAGGCTAAGCAGCGTTGTACTGTCCCTCCTTGGTGAAGTGGTTAGCATAGACGATCGACTAGCAGCCACTGCAGTCAGAATGTTGTTGTCATAAATAAAATCTAACCACTGTTTCTTTTTAGCCTCTGATGCTGGCAGGAAATACAGACATTTATGTTGGTTTCTGCAGCAACAACACAACACTTGGTGTTTCACTCGAACCTTCGACATCTTTGAGTCTGTATTAGCGAACTACAACAATGGCGGCTACAGGCACTGAGCAGAGAGGAGTGGTTGTCCACCTTGGAGCTGGGCATTATGCAAATGAGTCTTTTTGTTAAGTAACAAAAAGACCAAAATCAAAACGGCGTGCTTACCTAAAATGCAGCTATGGAAACAACGCAGAGGTTTTGGCTTTCCAAATTCTCAGGTTTGATAGGCTGAAGGATGACTATAGTATATACGCATGGACAAGGAAAATACGTGTTTTTCACAACAGGGGACCTTTAACAAATTCACAACCCTGTCTGAGGGAACAGGTTTGACTCACCTGCAGGGCCCGACTCAGATCATGGACACGATCCCTCCACAGCTAGCTTGCTCTTGCTCGACATGGTCACTCCAGTGTACTGGTTTGGCCCAGTTCTCATTAGGTAGTTCAGATTTTATTTAATAAATTAACAAAAGTAACTAACAAAAAGCAAATGGAAAGCAGTCTCAAATGCACTTCCCAGGATTGTGGTGTGATGGTCGCTGTGACTTCACTCAGATCCCAGGTGAGTTGCATCAGTGGCTAACAAAGCGTCAAACCCTTTCCTCTCCCTATTCACACCCTAAGCTGTCTTCTCATCATTCTGACAGTGGAAGACATCTCTCTTTCAGTCCCCCCCCCCCCCCCCCCCCCNCCCCCCCCACACACACACTCACACACACACAGGACACAGATATATCCTGTGTGTGAGAGACTGTGACACACTAACCGGCCCATTGGTCCTCATGTCATCACCCCATGAGGACCACTGGGCCTATTAGTGTGTATTCATGTTTGTGTGTGTGTGTGTGTGTGTGTGTGTGTGAAGCTAATCGCTGTGGTGTGGTGGGACATTTCCTGCCCTTGGAATGTGTTAAGACAAGAGCTCAATGTGTAAATCCATTAATTACTGCCACCAACTCCAGCAGTGCTGCTACTGCTGCTATGAAGCTTCAATACTGGGAGTACTGGAGGGATTGCTGGGAGTAGTGAGTGAAAGTAGAGCTGGGAATACTGGTGCTGCCGGGCTGATGAGCATGGTGTATAAGGGATGGAAAGGCATCAGGGCAGTCCACTGGAAACCCCCCACGGTGGGCTTCAAATGCAACAAGCTATAATGCATTCTCTCTTCCTCCTCCACTCTCTCTCTCTCTCTCTCGCTCCCTTTTCATTCTTTCCCATGCACACACACATACACACTGTTCAGTCATTTATTTTAGAGCGATTAGGTTCCTCAGAGGAAGAGCCTCAGTGGCAGACAGATTCATTTCACCAAATGAGTCCTTATTGTTCTGGGCCACACTGTCGCAGAGCACTGTGTGTGTGTGTGTGTGTGTGTGTGTGTNGTTCTGGGCCACACTGTCGCAGAGCACTGTGTGTGTGTGTGTGTGTGTGTGTGTGAGAGAGGAGGAGGAGGAGGAGGGGCTACAGGGCATATCACATGGACCAGATCACATCACCACTTGACACACTTGGCTGAGCTCTGATGAAGTAAGTCCCTGGAGTGCACATGCACTCATATAGGCACACACTGAAAATGTAAATACACACACACACACACACGCAAGCATAAACACAGCCACATGTGTATATATACTGTTTATATGTGTACTAAAAATACCTGAAAATGCATTCTGAAAATAAAGACAAAAAATAGAATCAGGCTAATTATCATGAGTTTGTATACCAGTTTCCAGTACAGTGGTACATGGGTAAAGCGAGGTCAAAGCACTACACAACCATAGAGTCATGTGATTTCCTGTGATTTCACAAACACAAAATTTTAATCTTGTCACAGTATAAAAGCCTGTGAATCAGCACTAAAACTGTCCACTGGAAGCCAGACATACATTTGTTTTAGGGCTTGTAGCTGCAGGGTAGCAGCAAGTATATACACTTTGTTGTATGGATGTGTGTGTGTGTGTGTGTGTGTGTGTGTGTGGTCATCACAATCAAATCAGGGAGAATATTGTGAGTGGTTTACTGGGAGATATGTTTCAACCACCATGGCATGACCCTGCTCTTTAATGCACCAATACATTAATTTCATTCAACAGATATAGCAGATTTGGTATTAAAAAAAAAATAAAAAAAATGCCACATCCACTCAACTTTGGCAGCCAATTGTAGCAAAACAGTAAAGAATATAAAAAAACAAAACAAAAACAAAAACAAAGTGATTAGTTTTATTCTGGCTAGTTTTATTCTGACATTCTACAGAGAGAGAGAGAGAATTTAACAGATCTTTATTTACAATATAGACAATCTGTACATAGGTCTAATTATTCACATCAAAACATGACCAAACACCAGCTCATCCTCTAACATAGAGCACAACACGTCTCCATGACTCCAGACCAGCTGGAAGCCTTCCAAGTCTTGAATATTCTTATAAAAAACAAAATCCAACAACATTCTTGACTTCAACATTTTTACAAACAACATCTCCACATCAATATTCAGATTGTGCTCCACCTTCCTCTTCCTGCTGACGTAGAGGGCCATCTTGGCCTGACCCAGAACAAAAGTGTGTCTTTGCTGCTTGCTGAAACTAAAACCACTAATAAAAACCTGCTCAGTGAACACTTGACTAAACGCATTGAAAACCCTCTGTAACAAAGCAAACAGCGATGCTAAGCGTGAACATTGTAAAAAAAAAAAAAAAANTAAAAAAAAAAAAAAACAGTGAAACATGGTTTCTTTGTGCTCACAGACGAGAACAGATCAGATGTCCCTGCATTCCGTAAGCAAAACACTTCATGGTTTCCGACATAGCAAAAACCATGTTGTTAAAACCATCAACTCTGAAATTAAAGGACAAGTTCAGCTCTTCACTGTTGTCTTTCAAAATCATGAAGATATGCCACCTGTGACACAACATGCTTCAGCGGAGGGGATTTACAGCCCAGAGACACCATCTTTATGGTGATGGAGATGTCATGCTGAAGTGTTAAAAACACTTCCTGATACGATCCATGCATGTATTTTCCACAGGAGGAGATGTTTGGAGAAAAAAAACAAAGCTCCTCCACTCATTTCCTCCAGGTTTGGGACAGCGGAGGAGAGGAGCAGATTTTAGTGCATTTGGGACTACACAGAAGTCCCAAATGCACTAAAATCGCCGTTCCATTCCTGTCATCACCATTTCTGTTGCAGCTACCACTCAACAATTATTTCCAAGAGCATGCTGGGAAAATCCTTGCCTAACCTGGCACATTCTAAAACACAATTTTTAAATCCACCAGATCCACCTGAAGTGGGCTACATTCCACCTTTTAATTGTCCATCATAGGATTCCTAATTTTTCATTAAGATTGGTGTCTTAGCAAAATCAAATCAATTCTTCCTTGACTGTAGTCCCACTTGTTTCATTGAAAACTATGTGATTCTATTGCGGATACCCTGCTGACAAAAGGAGAAACAGACAAACCCTGATGAATAAACAAAGTCCTCCTACTATTTCCACTACTGCACCTTAGAAAAGTCCCAACACATTTTTGTTTTTTTATTTTCTGATGTGACAAGATGAGGCTGGAATAACCCCCAGGCCCCTCATAGTCCACATAGTCTTCTGTCTTCCAGTGTCTGCCACAAATCTTTGAAGTATTGCCTTTAGCACTCCACCAACCCACCTGTCTGGATTATACTGGGTCAGAATAGCTGACTCATCAGGCGTGAGGTAAAGTTTGTTCTCCCCGGAGGAGATCCTCTCCATGAGGATCTCCTCTGGGGTGCCTACCCTGGAGCATGTTTTATTTTTGGAGTGGCTTCTGAGAACCTGTGGTGATTCTGTGGAAGGGATCAGAGGCAGCAGACAAAATGGACCCAGTCTAATTTACAGACAATAAAGGTTCTCTGACAATATGTCTGGCAATATGTTTGCATGTCAGAATACAAGGATGGCCGAAAAAATCATGACACTCATCATTCATATGTTTTCTGTACTTCTAAGAAAACATGGGATTGTGTGCAAGTGGTCTACTTGTTTGGTACCATGGGTTAGGGTTAGGGTTAGGGTTACTGTGTATCTAGGGGTCAAGTGGGAAACCGTAACATAAGCTATAAATGGCAGAGGAAATAAATTAATGAAGCAAGCAACTAAACAATGAGACAACAAAGGTTTTAAAGTACTCCAAAAGGTGTTTTAATTTAGTTTAGAGAAAAAGTTACAAAAATTAACAGGAAATGTAGATTTCAGGGTAGCCAGTGCCAAAATAACAAACATGACTACAATCCTGTCTTGAAAACGACTAGACCCAGAATAAGAAAAGATGCTAATGCTGAGTTCCAATTACCTCAGAACTCGGATTTTTTCCCACTTCCTACTTGAAAAATGCAGTGGAAAGGCATTTGAAGTCGGAGCTTTGACCGGGAAACTCAGACCAAAATTATCTACCCCGAATTCACGAGTATGACGTCACTCAATATGGCAGTGCCGTGGAAGCGAGCTTTATGAATGTAAATGATCAGTGAACAGGTGAATAAAGTATTTTTTCTTGTATGTAAGTTGTTGTTTTGTACATAGGGCACTTATTAAATACTTGGTGAACTGAAATATTTGCGTCTCTCCCTGTTTTTTGTTATGGCTTTGAGCCAGCCATAACACTATATCACCAACTATCTATAGTGTATAGTAACTGTTTGCCATTGATACGTAAGTGTAAATAATTTCAGAATATTACTTCTCTGCACAAAGTTTAATGCTGTAATTAATTTGTAAAACAACACAACCAAACAGTCCTGTAGTCTAACTTTAGTTAATATTTATTACTAAGTTTATTTAATCTGACAGTATTTATTGGTGTTCAGCCATGTTTTTTACTTTACATTTGGCAGGAACGGTTTGAGGTCGGAAGTCAGAAATTCCAACTGGCAAATTCCGACTTCCCACTGTAACAGGAATGCAGCATAACTTATGTTACATGAATACAATGAATCTTAACCTATATTGTATGATGATTAAACTAAATTAAGCTTTTTGGTCACCACTGTCTGCTGACATTATTCACAATGTAAGGATAGCCTATTATTAAATGATTTACATGGTTTTTGTTTTTTTTTTAAAGCATTTAGTAGCTTATTATTTAGCTATAAGTTCACTAACTTCCAAGAAACAGGAGCTATCAGTATCCTATCAAAGGATCCTTAATCAAGGATTAAGGATCAAAGGAAGCTACTAAGCTTCCTTAGGACCCTGTGGTTGTATTTGGTTATATTTGTATGTATGTCTGTATGTATTGGTGTCTCTTTCTCTTTGTTTTGGTCGCAGTCCCTCTCTCTCTCTCTCTGTCTGTCTGTCTGCCTGTCTGTCTGTCTCTCTCTCTCTCTCTTTTCCACGCTGGCCTGTAGAGAGCTAGTTGTGCATTTGTGTATGTGTGTATGTGTCTGTGTGTGCATGCAGTTAAAGTTCCTGATTGGGTCATTTGGAAGATGTCTCATTCACTGATTGGCTGGCGCAGATCGCGCTGGGATTCAAAGCCCAGCTGACGCTACCTGCCATCCGGTTTCCTCCTTCGTGGCCAATCCCAACAGAACGCTCGCTGTACTTGTGTTTGGTTTTCTTGTGAGAGAGAGACTTTGTAACATAGTGCTAGCTATTCAGCTAACTTGTATATATTTTGTGTATATAGTTGGATTGGGATTCAGATATTCTGTTATCAACTGTTACCTGTCATTTATTGATTTACAATAATAATGTAATATCCATAGCAGTCCAGTAGGGAGAGTAGTCTTTTCTTTGGTTTATAAATGTTCTTTCTTTTCTCCTGTTTTAGTGATAGGAGTCCAGGTCAGTCCTGTGTATTTTATTTTCATTATTATTTTTGGTTAGGAAAGAATAGGGAGCTGTTAGCTGGTTTTGTTTGTTATTTTGGCTTTGCTCACCCTGAAGCAGGTTGGGTTTGTATGGGGAAACCTCAACATTTATGTTGCGCCCGGTTTCCCCTAGGCTGGGCTGTAACACCAAACATGTAACCATTTTAGAGCACAAAGTCCAAAAAAGAACAAGTCAAAAGCAGGGCAGCATATAGGTGGTCAAAGAGAGATGGAAAGAAGGGGCAGGCTGAAGTTTTCTCCTGCATTTATATTGTGGAGGCTGATGGTAAACTCTGCTCAGGTGCTGCAGCCCTGCAATCACCAAAACCACAAAAGCCAGTCAGACCTCTCCACCACCTATTGAGGCAATCTTGCAGACTGAGAGGGAGAGTGTGGGAGAGAGAGAGAAAATAACAGGCCGTAACACCCCTGTCTCGGAGCAGTGGTGTAATATTTGACTCTGCATAAGGCTTTTTTTTTTTTTTTTTNTTTTTTTTTTTTTTTTTGTCTTCCTGTGGTTTAGAATCAGATTTTGCAGCTTTGGCTGCATACAAAGACATACAAAGGTGCGACTGTCATATCCTCTTGTTAACAAGAGAACAATATTAGTTGGTTCCCCCTACTCTGTATCCAAGTCCTTTGTCCTTTATTTCTAACAGTTGAACTGGGGACCCTGACACTTTTCAAGTCACCACTGATGGCGTGCTTTCCTCGGTCCTTTCCTATCACCCTTAATTACCTCATCATGTAAATCAGGCAGAGGCTCCACCACACCTTTGAGAGTGAGTGATAATTACCTCATCATGTGAATCAGGCAGGTTATTTATTGTTAATGGAATGGAGCATACTTACCTCCACCTCTGTTGTTTGAAGATCCTCCATGTCTGTAGAGGAATCTTTCTTCTTACGTTTAGAAGGATTGTCGTCTCTTGGAGAAGCCATGCCTGTAGGCAATAGGCCTGGTAGTAGTGGTCAATGTACTCTTCTAAGTCTGCGATGTAATCCACCATGGTCGGATCCAGGTATTACCACATCGACGGTGACTTGTTGTCCCGAAGCCTTTCCTTTTGTTGTTGTTTTTTAACTTATTTATTGTTCTCTGCGGTTTTTTCTGTTATTATTTGTTGTTCAGATTAATCTAGCTAGCAGTACACCACCATGTCAGATCTCGCTCCCGTCGTTAAGTCTCACGAGCATTACACCATCCACCTCCTCTCCTCCATCTCAGGATATCTCTCCCAACATCCATTCTGTCTCTGCTGACATACACACACACAACTATATGGGTACAGCTGAGTTGTGGGGACATTTTGCCCAAACCAGTACAGTACAGGATTATGAGGGCCCACATTTCCCGTTACCTGAGAAATGCATGAGAAATACCAAACTGCTCAGTAAAAAGAAAAAGTGGGAACAAATGTGACCATCCAGAATTAAATTCTGCACAAGGAGTAAAGAGTAATTAAGACTTGACTTACTACAGGACTGTGAGGACAGAAGGAAGTGGGCGGAGTCTTAACCTGATGAGAACTTATGAGGACCAACCTGCCTTAATGGGACCTCACTAATACACATGCACACAAATGACATGACTGTTACCTATTGTCGCTGTCTGATGAAAACCACATACGTCCAAAATTCAGTTTTTTCAGGAAAAAACTTCATTTCTTTCTTGAAAACTCTTTATTCAATGGCACACCTTCTGATGCTATCTAAGCTAAATGATAAGCTACTAAATGCTTTAAAAAACATGTAAATCATTTAATAATAGACTATCTTTACATTGGGAATAATGTCAGCAGACAATGGTGACCAAAACGCTTAATTTGGTTTAATCATCATACAATATAGGTTAAGATTCATTGTATTCATGTAACAAAAAATAACATTAAAATATTAACGTGTTTCAAAAAATATCTTAAATATTAATATAAATATCATCACAAAATCCTCTCCATGACCAGCCAGGAAAGAGATACTCTCATCACATGTAGACTATTTATGCAAGATAACCGATACCTCTTTAATACTTCTTAGTAACTGAGTTTGGCACATTAAAGATCTAATAAAAACACGTTTTAATAACTGTTTTAATGTTTGGCACATTAAAGATCTAAAAACACTTATTATAACTGACTTAATGTTTGGCAAATTAAAGATCTAAAAAAAATATCATTTCAATCAGTAAAGTCATCACAAAGACACATTAAACAACAACAACCAAAAACATTTAGAAAAAATCTCTGCACACCTGGGGCCTGTTCCATAAAGCGAGTTTACCAAATGAGCCAGGCTCATTTCAGTTAGTCTGACTCATTTTTAGTTGGTTCGGTTTTATAAAGTGAATTCAACATAGTAACTGAGCTTGAAATATGTTGAATTCTCTTTATGCAACTGAATCAACTGAAAATGAGTCAGATTAACTGAAATGAACCTGGCTCATTTGGTAAACTGACTTTACAGAACATTTGTAAGGTAAGTTTTTTTTTTTTTTTTTTTTTTAGGTGCATCAGAGATAAGTGCATTCTTGAAATTTTATGTAGGTGAGTCAGAGGTAAGTGTAGGCAAGTGTAATCTTGAAAACAAGAAGAACAACTTTCGCCCACTATCTGCTTAACACTGAAATATTTATTAACACAACATTTTGGTCTGTCCGACCCCTGATGAAGGTCAGGGGTCCCGCACATTACTCCTGCACATTGTGTGGGAATTTTCCCTCAAAAACAACCCCAAACAAAACTGTAACTAATTTGTGTGGGTGCATGATTCCAGCTGGTGATGATCATCACTCATGGTCAAGTCAAGTCCATCATAGAGGGAGTGGAAGTCCTTGGGCAAAACCTTCTTCAGCTCTTGCAGGTGTTTGAACTTCAGCTCCTTAATGATCTGGCTGGATGTGTATAGTGGGGACACTGTGGTGACACTGCTCTTCTTCCTGACAGATGGAGACGAATACAGTTCCAAGTCATCTGAGTGGAGAATCTTGTACTCCATGGTGCCATCCACATTGTACCTAGTGGATAGATAGGTCCATCCATCCTTTTTCTAAACCCGTTTATCCTGTTGAGGGACACGGGGGGGGGGGGGNTTCACTCCTTCAATTTAGACTACTTACTTCAATTTAGAGTTCCCAATTCACCTGACATGCATGTCTTTGGAGGTGGGAGGAAGCCGGAGTACCCAGAGGGAACCCACGCGGACATGGGGAGAACATGCAAACTCCACACAGAAAGGCCCTGCCCCAGCCGGGAGTCGAACCCAGGACCTTCTTGCTGTGAGGCAACAGCGCGCTAACCACTGTGCCACCCCTAAAGGAAGTGCAACTGATTTTAACTCTTGGTCCAAGTGAGGCTTGAACCTGTGATCTCTTGGTCACCAAGCAAACACCTAAACCTCTACACCACTGTGGAGACACTAGTGGATAGATAGATGGACAAAATTGGAGGGGAAAAGAGGGACAGTGGACAGAGATGGAGGAGAACAAAAGTCAAGTTTTAACTGATTACACCTATTAACACAGAAGGCAATATTTGTGCAAGAATGTATGTGTATGATAAAATACCTGATCACTCTGAGGTCATGCACTGTTGGATCTCTTGTTTATTCCTGGACTGATGGACTTGCAGAGTTTCACCAGACTGAAGTCCGTGAAAATACTGTGGTCCACGTACCTCACCTGGTATGGCCTGGGATTGGACCAAGCTCCCCAGATCACAGCAGCATACTCAGCTGAAACTTGGATGTCTCCATTCCTCAGGCTTCTCTCAATCACACTATGCAGAGTCTCACTCCATCTGTGTGTGACCTGGTACTTCTGTGTCACCATCTTCTGCTTTTCAATAGCAAATTTGAGGAGAGCATTGCTTAAAAGCAGGTTTCAGTTCGAGTAGCCACATCCATCACTCCACAGGATGTACTCTTCATACACGATACACGATATAGAAGTCCATGATACACAAAGCAAACTCACTGGCAGAGAGACCAGTTTCATCCTCATGCTATAAGTAATTTGTTGCATCATGTGCTTTCATGTCAAAGATGGTGTAGTTATGGACACTCAGCTTTGTCTTGTAGTAGAGGGTGGAGGCTTGCAGCTTGGGACAGAGCAGGATTGCTGCCGCTTTACATTGCTCACCTCCACTAAAGACTTAACAAAAATTTTTCTTTCTTTCCAGTCCAATTTCTCCCAGAAGTACTTAAATATCTCCTCCCTCTTCAGTTCTTGTACCTCTCTGCAATGAAGTTTAGTGGACTTCTGGTACACTACAGACTGGCATGGCATCCCAATTTTTCTGTTCTCCTTCAAGGCCAGTTCTTGATTTTTCCTCCCGAGGGAGGATTGGCCCCTTATTCTTCTCCTTTTCTGGACATTCATCTTCCAGGTCTCTGGATTTGCTCTCTTCCTCAGCCTTCCCGGACAAATCTCGCCATCTGAGGAGTCCTCCTTAACGCCTTCTCCTTCTGATTACAAGAAAAACAGAGAACATAATTATTCTGTAAATGGATGTGTGCACACTTGTGTGTCTGTCTGTGTGTGTAGCTGAATGCAAACTATGGCAAGCCAACAAGCAAAATGCAGTATTCACTGTTCTGTATCACTACAGCATTAAATGCATTCCACACACACTTTTGTGTGCATCAGAGTGTGTCTATTTAACAACAGTAAAACTATATCAAAACATCTGTTTCAAACTCTCTCACAACTCATGCACTACTTCCCAAACACATGCATTTTTGCCAAAATCTTATTATTTACAAGACTTAAGTCACTGCCATCTCAGGCTTATGCAGACACACTACTCGTCCGCAATGCCTGCCCAAATACATGAGTTTGGGAAGTAGTGATCATACGACTGGATAAATGAGACTTGGATTATATTGCACGAGTTGTGAGAGACTTTGAAACACATGTTTTGATATAGTTTTCCTGTTGTTAAAAAGACACACTCCGATGCACACAAAAGTGTGTGGAATGCATTTAATGCTGTAGAGTTCAGATTCTTTGTTCACCTTGGGGGTATGCAAGAAAAACAGTTTTCTTCAAGAATTCAAGGTAACACATGGTAAGTATTTAACACAAGTGGTCATTTTAAGGGTGAAGTATTCCTTTAATGCAGTTTTATTATTTAATAACTAATAATAATTTAATAATACTTTGAGCTGCATTTTTTGTATAAAGCTATACAAATACAGCTATTGTTACTATTCATTATGTTCATAATAAGCATTATTAATGTCATAATAATAATAGTGTCTACCTTCATTTCCAGATTCCTCCAGGACAGCAGTAGCAGCAGGAGTATTAACTTGGTCACATTCAAGTGCATCTTGAATAGATAAATGCACTATCCTATTTTACACTGACCAACGCACAAAGCTCCTCAACTGAGAAAGTCATGTCTATCCTGAAAAACAGAAAACAGAATACACAGGCACACAAGTCAACATAATTTATGGTACTCGTTTGAAGAAATCAGATGATGATGAACACATCTCGGTCCGTAACATTAATGAAAGTTAATGTAACAATGTAGCTAATGTGTGGCAGATGCCGGGTAACTTTAAAACATGTATGTTTACAAACATGGCAAATAACCTGATACACAGGTAACATTTATTGTGGTACATGAAGTCTCAACTTGCTTTCTTGCTTTAAGCGACGGCTAGTGTTAGCTCCTTAGTAACAACGATTAATTCTGCCAGGTATCAACAGAATAAAAAGTGTAACATTACAGACAGACATGGCAAATTATCTGACATACGTCAGCTGACGTTGACGCCAACAAGATACTGTGTAATGTTAATCAAAAACAAAAAGACTCTGTTTAGTGTTAAGCTAACTATCGAGAGCTACGCGTTAGCTATCAACTTTGAGTTGTAAAGAATTTTATACAACAATATAAAGCAATCCACACAAGTGC
>VXCM01008731.1:2424-24175 GCA_014773175.1 Lucifuga dentata
TTTTTTTTTTTTTTCATCAGAACTAAGTTCAGCTCTTTTCAAAGTAAAAAGTAGCGTCTGTCAGCTGCTGCTGCAGCATTCAGAAAACAGGATGGCTGCAGTTTCTGAGCACCAACATGGGAGGCGTGTTATGATGTGAGTGGAGAAATGAGGAGGAAAACAAAAGCCCAGCCCGGGCCGAGCCAGTGTTGTGAAATTCAGCTGAAACTCGGCCCGATTTGTAAATTGCCTCAGGGCCCGACGCATCCCGAACTGTGCAGGGCTCTATCACACACACACCACCAAAGCTACTGTCAGACTCTTATCTCACTGGAAACATACAGATATGATCATACAAAGCAGCTGGCCTACAGTAAGGTGTACACAAAGTAGCCAGCAAGCTAGTCTGCAGGAAAATGTTTATGTGTTGCTTAGCAACAGTCCAGCTGAGGAAGTATTTGTGTTGGCGGAGCCAAATAAATAATTAAATAAATAAACAAATAATAATCTGTTGTCTAAGTACTGTTAACTAATAAAACAGCACTTGTAGAACTGTTGTATGAAAGCATCATCAGACTGGAGGCTGTGCTGCTGTGCTGTAATATCAGCACAGCTGTGNCATGACAATATGACAGCATGACAGCATGATGAGAACATGATGACACCATGATGACAACATGATCACTGTTGTATGAAAGCATCATCAGACTGGAGGCTGTGCTGCTGTGCTGTAATATCAGCACAGCTGTGATTATCTTCATACGACCCAGTCACAGCCATGATTCCCTCTGGTGTGATGTTGCCTAAGTGTTGCTAAAATCAGGACATGCCCAGGAGCAAAACAAGCCAATCCACATGTCTCTAGCATCCAAAATAGCAAAGTAAACTTTATGNGACATGCCCAGGAGCAAAACAAGCCAATCCACATGTCTCTAGCATCCAAAATAGCGAAGTAAACTTTATGTCTGATAACTCCGCTGTCAGAACGCATCTGCATGAGTTTGATTGGCAGCTTGACTGAGCCATTTGAAAGCTGAATTATAGCCAATAAAAAACACTTTATAACCATATATGGTTGTGGGGGGGTGGAGCTTATTTTCAGCACTTAGGCTCTTTGGAAAAGAGGTGAGAGAGAGAGAGAGAGAGAGAGAGAGAGAGATGCTTGGAAACATCAAAATCAAAATAATAAAGAAACCAAAAACCATTTATCAACAACATCACATGTAGGAATAATTTTCAGTGATTCAGCATCATGTTGTTACTTTGCAGAGGTTTTGGTCTGGAGATACACCGTATGTTTGATGTGTTTGGTAAAATACTCACTAAAATCATTACATCTCACAGCCACTTTTATCTTTTAACCTAAAACTTTTTACACAGATTACAGACGTGTTGAGGAAAAAATCCTGTGAATTTCAGTCTGATGGCTCATTATGACTGACTCCATTTTAAACCAGTAATGTACGATAGAAAAATAAGTCACGTTATTTTCTGCATTTAATCCTTCATCAGTTCATCTGCATTGAAGTGAGATAAATAAACCATATGAAAATTCAGATTGTTTAATGATGCCATGGATATGCATCAATTATTCAGGATCTTCAAGTTATTAACTGTTAAAAATGATTAGGGTTAAATTGGAAGCTGTAATTAGGACAAATGCATAAAATTTCAGTGATCCTTCAGCAGTTAATGTGTAATAAAAGTCCTGACATCAGTTATTTTCTCGTGTTTATAGTCAAAACAGCACACGTAGGAGAAAACGTCAGACGTGGGTCTATGCTAGATGCAGACAAACCATTAATAGTTCTACTTCTCTAGTCACTGGAACAATCAAGGAGGGAGAAAAGGTTACTGATTTTATATTTTCTTCATATGTCAGATACATTTGTGCTTTAGTTCATACACATTTATTTCATTTTATGTACGTGTGTTAATGTTTAATGAACATGCCTTTTCTATGTTCCACTGTTAGAAGACCTGCTGCTTACTGATGTGAAGGACTGTTGTTTTATTTTTTGTTCATATGTCAGAAATGAACAGAGACAATCTCCAAAGGAACTGAAGAAGCCAGTTTCTTCTTCATGCGTCACCAAACACGACGCAGAGACAGAAACCGCAGCTACGTCAGCATTCATGCTGATGCTTTCTGACTGTCAGGAAACCATGGCGACAGTCCACCAACATGCCACAGAACAGAAAGAGTCCATCTCTGTTCCTGTGTCTCTGTTAAGCTCCTCCCACACCTGTAGACAAGAACAAAGTCAGACTTCCTGGTGCTGGAATGTCACTTGAATGCCCCTTTTCTTGTTGCAGCAAAGTGCAGGACAAAAGCAAACAGGTGTTCTCACTTAAAGCTGAACTTCCCAGTCAGAGGTCAGTATGATCCAACCTCTAAACCAGCAGGCGGAGGCAACACATCCAGAAGCTGCTTCACCAACCGCCAACACAGAGAACGAAGTAGAAGAAGTAGAAGGCAAGACGTGACGCACAAAGTACGCCGTGGAAGAGCCTCTGAATCAGTCCAATTTCCAGACATTTCTTCAAATAACATGTAGTTTCTTATGGAAATCCTGCTTGTTACTGACATGCTAAGGAGCAAGTCAGTACAAACCAACTCGCTCCACTTGTTTCCACACAGTTCGATCCAGGAATATTATTAGGTTCTGAGGAAGAAAATTATGAGCAACAACTTTTCCTGCATTCCGCTTCAAGCATTTGTTCTCACATACATGTTCTGGATAAAAGCAGACTTTTCCTGACTTGAGGTCATGTGTGAAAGGCCCATTAGTGTCTATTATTTCAGACCTGACAGACCGAAACATAGAATATGGTACCGTGTTCCATGTTTCAGTCTGTATGTTCGCTGAGGTATGGCTGAGAGGACATCTGGCCTCAACATGCCAGTGGATTTAAATAAAGTTAGTTCAATAAATAAATTACAGGCCTATTGTAATTTAATATCTTTACCTTTTCCCACTGATTCTAAATAATTAAGGCCGGTCAAATGCAGAGGATGAACTTCCCCAAGATCATTAACAAGATCATTTATGTAAAAAGTTAAGATGGAAACTTTTTCCCTTTTTATTTTGATCCCCATTATCACCTAAATAATAAGGTATTATGCAAAATATTACATTTTGAAATTTTCAGACAGTTAATTCATAACACAAGGCTAATTCATAACAATGATATTGACTACAAAATTAGTGCCATACTGTGAGCAGACCTTCAGTAGCTGTTGTAGGCCAGCGCTGCACGGACAGAAGATTACCAGACCATCTGCACACATAAGGTGATTAATTAGAATATTACCAACCATGCACCCTGCACGCATTTAACTGTAGTGACAAATCTCACCTTTGTTCTCAGCCAGGTTGTCTTGTAATTTTTGTCCATTATCCTGTTTTCTGTTAGCTTGTTAAGCAGCTTCCTGACCTCAGCTTGTTGTTAGGTTTTTGTGATAATCAGTTTCTGCCCTTTTTGAATCTGTTTTCCTGCCTGCTGCATTACTAGTTTTATGAACTCTGACCTTGGCCTGTTTCTCTGATGACTTTATCATTACTGGATTGTTTGCCTGTTCGTTCACCCTGATATCTGCCTTTTCTGTATTTGCCACATAAACCATTTTGTCAAAATAAAGACTGTTTTTTTCTGCATTTACTTGTCTGCTGACTGCGTTTGTAGCCTCATCGTGACATCCATCACAAATACGTCACGATGTCGTAGCCAAGTCTGTATCTGCATTAAGCAGAAACTACCTTAAATCAGCATCACAATGAAGCTCATTCATATTATCACGTCTCATTACACACGTGCTGGGCGTCCTAAGCAAAAGCTCATATAAATTGAGATAATGGGTTGTAATGTATTGTAACAGACGGGGAAGAATATTTTGAATTACATAATGGGATTGTTTACATTCAGTAATAATGACAGTTTAGATAAAAGATACAGTTGTGTAATGTTCTGCTGTACAGTTGTTACACAACAGCTTTGTCATTGAAGTGAGTTATCCTATCAGAGGGTTTTGTTAGCAGTGGCAGATCTGGAGTCGGCAGGTAGACAGGAAATGGGCAGGATTCTTCCCACTTGTGTTCCACTAGCCTTCTCAGCTAAACTAAGCTAAGCTAAGCTAGCCTTCTTAGCTAAGCTAAAGAGACTAGTGAGTTTTTCCCAGTTTTTTGCATTTCCTCTCGCCTGTCAACTTACAAAGTTGAGACAACAGTTACTAATGTCTGTCTTCTTTCATGACTGAGGAATGCTGTTACACTGATGTTAGCATGTAAATGGAGACAAAATCTAAATCCTCCTCTGCTCAGGTAAAAATGGACTGTGAAGGAGGAGGAGGAAGCTGAACACAATGCCACGAAATAAACGGACTAATCGACTGCATGGGTGACCAATCAGATTTATTGTTACAGGTGAAATTTATCATCAGCCTGAAACAGATGTAAGCTTTTGTGTGATTTATTTTATGAATAGCTTATCAGACGTAAATAATTAAATACAGTAGTAACGCCTCTTTCACGGCAAATGATAAGAGGCAGGTAACAGGCGTTTATGAACGAGGGAATGTGGCTGCGTGATGCTGTCTGGTGTTTTATAAATTACCACTATTGTCTTTTCCAAAAGTGATATTATCCACTGAGAATTGGTTTTGTCAGATGAGATTTGATTGGGATAAGTTTGGCTTTTTGGTTTTCCTCTCATTATCCCCAAACAGTCGCACATCCATCTGCCATCAGGACCGTGCTGACTGCTGACCTGCACGGAGCACCATATCAGCACACGGCTCAAAGCTATTGGCAGGAGAGGAGGACAGATGGGCGCTCAGCGGATACGTGTGTGTNTGTGTGTGTGTGTGTGTGTGTGTGTGTGTGTGTGTGTGTGTGAGTGTGAGAATGATTATTGGTTAAAGGACTTCCTCACCAGCCTATCAATCAGCACTGTTTAGCAACCTCTTCTGCTGCATAAGGCCTGTTAAAGCCTTTATAATGAACTCACAAGGGCAATGTGAAGGTGTGTGTGTGTGTGTGTGTGTGTGTGTGTGTGTGTGTGTGTGTGTGTGTGTGTGCACTGCCTGTAGACACCTTAGACATGAAACAGCAAAGGTAAAGGTCCATATATCATCCAGGTTGTCTTCACATCAATACCTGACGCAGCTTTTGAACTTTTTGACCCTCACAGTCCGTGGCCTTTATGCCACTTCATGCTCCTCCACACTGTGGGAGTTTGGTTTGTCACAGACAAAAGATAACAATCATGACAGAAACGTGAAGAAATCCCTGGTCATAGATCCAAACGTCTCAAAAGAAAAAGAAATACTGCATTGGTTCATCCACAGAGCTGTGAAAATATACAGAAGTGTTTACTTGGAAGTATTTAGTGAACATATCTGTGCGCTATGATGTTACTTTAAGATGTTATTTAATCAATGAAAACACAAATGTTAATCTGAATCTGATCTGCATCAAACCACAGAGAATAACAGACTGGCTGTGGGGGATAATTTTGGAGAATACAGATTGTACAATAATTCCTGAATGCAACAGCACAACTTCAGCAGAGATGAATTATGCAAAGTTTCCACTGAATCAGGTTCAACTGAGTTGTAGATCAGCCTGTCGACCAAATCATCACATTCTGCTGGAACGGTTCATAAGTAGGCCACACGTTATTGTTATGTGACAAAAATCTGACAGCTGTAGGAGAATGGTCAGAAAAAAATCAAAAACACTTTTTAATGAGCATCAAATACACATGCCAACGTAATACGTAGGCAACGTATTACACAAGCTACACACGCCAACGGCTCAGCGATAAGTAAGCTACACACACCAACGTGATACATAAGCTACACATGCCAACGGCTCCGCAATACGTAAGTTACACACGGCAAACGTGATATGTAAGATACACATGCCAACACGATACATAAGCTAGATGCGCCAACAGCTCTACGATATGTAAGCTACACATGCCAACGGCTCCATGATACGTTTTTTTTTTTTTTTTTNTTTTTTTTTTTTTTTTGACCTTTATTTTACCAGGTAAAAAACTCACTGAGATAAAAATCTCTTTTTCAAGAGCTTTTTTGTTTTAAGCTACATGCTGCAACAGCTCAGCAATATGTAAGCTACATGCGCCAACGGCGCCATGATATGTAAGCTAGACACACCAACAGCTCCTCGACCTGTCAATCAATAGCCATTATAGGCGGGGCATTCTCAGTTGTGGAACAACTAACAACTTCAATGTTAAAACAAAATAAATATGAAAATAAAGATAAAAATAATCTTCATATCATTTGTGATTTACATCATGGAAATGTTTTACTGAGGTTTTTTTTTAAACACATAAATCTATTTAAATTTTAATAAATCTAAAGGTTTTTCTTTCTTATTTTTTTTTTACTGGGTTACACAGTGAATAGAAAATTAAAACACCCCATTTAACAGTTGTGACATTTTGTGACCCTCAAATTGAAATGCAACAAATCCTACGTTTTCCTACTAATGATGAGTTATAAATCCATCAGATTTTTATCTACAAAAAGGCACATCAAAGTTTTTCTGAGTCTCGTTAGAACAGAAAACTACAGATTTTAGAAATATTCCTCAGATGACAGAATGTCCTTTTGGTGACACAGTTTCATCTCTTTGTTTTTAATCTGACTCTTTTCATGTCACTTTGCATGTCATTCATGTCATAAAACTGCTGTAAAGTAAAATGTGCCCGATTGACTGAGATGATGAAGAGATGTTGTTGGTCCACGTTTATGAGAACAAAAGTACTTTACGTGTCTCATTTCAATTAACAGGAGAATGACACGTGAATGATTCATTTCTGACTCACTCTAAATTACATGTGTTCCACAAAAAGCTCAAAATACAGATTCTCTAAACAGAAAATGGCTCAGACTTCCATTTATTACACAACAAATGACGTAACTCTCTCACACTCCACGAAAACCCATCAACACACTAAAGTAACACACAGGCCAGCTGCTGAACTTGGGTTTGACTGTTTGTACTCCATAAATAAAACCCACATACATCTTACAACCATTTTCCAAAACATAAAACTGTATTTTAGTTTCCTTGTGATTTTTCAAATCTCCTAATCTTTCAAAGTCCAAGTTCAGGTGACACATCCACCTTAAAATTCTGTTTCACCTTCTAACAGTTACGCATGATTGTAGAGTACAATCATTTAAATTTCTCTCGTAAAAGCCGTTTTCTCCTGGGACTATAATCGTGGTGGAGACATACATTTTCTTCCATGTTGGATCAGTTAAATTAAGTTACTCTGACAAACAATAGTTGTAGTAGTATGATAATCTTTGCCCTTATGGACATGGTGAGCTTTGTAAATCTGGTCTATTTCTTTCTCTGGATTGTGTATCTCGACCGCATTTCAAGTCTCTACAAGTTTATTTTTTATAGTGTAGTGGAATAAACTAAAACCAATGGCAGTCTGGAAGGTAGGAAAAACAATTCTCATGTTCACCACTAAAGTAGTATGTTTGGAAAATGGTTGGCAGTAATGTAATGTGCATGCAGGTTGTATTTATTAGGCTCAAATATGCAAAACCACTGCTATGGTCCTTTAATGGCATAATTGTTAGTCGTAGGTACTCTGAACAAACTATTGTGATTTTATTTTTAATGTTGTAACACTATTAAACTTCTTAAAAGACAAAAAAAAAAGAAGTACAGGGCTGATTAGTGAGAGACTTTCACTGCTGCCTGTAAATTAGAAGCGTTATCAGGAGAAAGCGGCACATCCTGTCTGCTGAATCTGCCCTCAGGGAAATCATTCTGTTTTCTTATGCTTATTGAAGCCCCTCCCTCAGAGACCACCTGCTTAAATCCTTTACAAACCTGATCATTCAGACTGATTGACTCCTCGTTCAGGAGACCTCAGAGGCTGTGGACGCCCCCAAACAATAAAACACACGACTGCAAGAACTTCTCACATTCAGCAATGGTGAAAACTTTTCTGATAGTTCAGACTGTGGGGGGGGTTCATTAAAAAAAAAAAAAAAAAAAAAAAAAAAAAAAAAAAAAAAAAAAAAANACATGAAGATCAGTGTGTTAATGAGCTGATTTATCCTGATTCATCTGCTGTTACAGAGAAACTGACACGTTAAACCAGCAAAGAAACATGAACTCTGATTTACACCTCCATGTTTAAAGAAAGACATACAGAAAGATGTCACAGCATTCAACACTACCAGGAGTCCTGGTGCACGGTGTGTGTGCATGTGTGTTTGTGTCTGTATGCATGCGTGAGTGCATGAGACAGAGTGCAACAGATGAGGTTTGAGATCAGATCAGATTTCCACTTAAACTGACTGATCAGCTGAGTGTTTTATCTATCAAAGTTATTGATCATTAACATCTGTGGTAAATAGTTTAAAACATCATCAGATTTAATTAATGAAATGTACTGTCAGACTGAAGCACGTCTTAAAAGGAACCCTGCAAAAAAGTCTTTAATATTGTTTAAATACCAAATGTTATCAAAAGATATTGCAACAACAACATAAAATATATTCATTATTTAAAATCCACAGCATGTAATATTGATTTTGATCTAGTTCACTATTACCTCAGACACGTAATGCGCTACGGGTTAGTGACGTCTTTCATAGGCAAGCTAATAGTGGTGTTATTTTTTACCAAACACAACAGTGTAAATGTTGATAAATTTGTGCAGATTTCTTTGACGAGCTCATGTCACATCCATGATGTAATAGTTGCTGTTTCATGAATATTTTGTCATCTCAGGTGAATTACTGTATTGATAATGAGCATGAGTGCAGTAGTTTACTTTGTCCATCAGCCCTCACCTGAGTTTCTCATTCTGACTCAGTCACCTGATACCTCACCTCAACTGTTTTTAATCCCGATTTTCCCTCCACTCCTCAGTCACCTGACCTCCACCTGTCCTCCACACCTGTTCTCAATCCAATCACCAGCCAATGTCTCTATAAACAAGCTGGTTCAATTCTTGATCATCTTTTTTGCTTTGTGTGAGAGTTGAACTGTTTTCCTGCTGGTCTGTTTGAGAAGCCTGTCCTTGGTTCCTTCTCCAGTTTTGTGGATTTTTTAAAATTTATTTGTTTGTTACTATTATAACTTTTTTTTTTTTTTTTTTTTTTTTTGGTCTCAGCCCTTTTGGATCTGTTTGCCTGTATTATGCTTGTTGACCTGTTCCCTCATTTAGGGATTCTCTGACTTTTACCTCTGCATGATTTGGTTCTTCAGCTTGTTATCCAGACTGAGTTTATTCTTACCTTCTGTCTAAGCTTTTTTTACTGTCACTATCCATGCCAAAGACTTTATCCTTATTTAATTAACTACAATTGAGTCTCATCTGAAACCACCCAACATGTACATGTTACAGGCTCCATCCATCCATCCATCTATCCATTATTTTCCCCTTATCCGGGTCCGGGTCGCTGTGGCAGCAGACTAAGCAGACCGGCCCACACTTCCTGTCCCCGGCCAGGCCCTCTAACTCCTCTTGGGGGACTCCGAGGTGTTCCCAGGCCAGCCGGGAGATGTAATCCCTCCAGTGTGTCCTGGGTCTTCCCCAGGGCCTCTTCCCAGTTGGACATGCCTGGAAGACCTCCCTAGAGAGTCGACCAGGGGTCATCCTTATTAGGTGCCTGAACCACCTCAACTGACTCCTTTCAATGCGGAGGAGCAGTGGCTCTACCGAGTCCCTCCCGGATGTCCGAGCTTCTCACCCTGTCCCTGAGAGTGAGCCCAGACACCTTAGGGAGGAACCTCATTTCTGCCGCTTGTATCCATGATCATACCTCATGACCATAGGTGAGGATAGGAACGTAGATTGATTGGTAAATTGAGAGCCTCGCCTTCTGGCTCAGCTCCCTCTTCACCACGATGGTCTGGTACAGCGTCCTTAGGACCTCGGATGCTGCACCAATCTGTCTATCAATCTCACGTTCCATCCTACCCTCACTCGTGAACAAGACCCCGAGATACTTAAACTCCTCCATCTGGGATAGTGACTCCCCTCTAACCTGGAGGGAACAGTCCACCTTTTACAGGCTCACATCAATGATTTCATTTTTGGCCACAAAAACATATGTCATTAACATTCACCTGAATTTAAGTCAAATGTGTTCACACTGCCAACATTTACAGGTTAATTAGATAAACAATAATCTACTTGGTAGACCTCCGGTTTCCTCTGAATGGAATAGACGTGGAGAGCTCCGCATTTTTCCACACCCTTGAATGACTCTTTTCATTTCCAACTGCATAATGCAACTTTAGAACACTTCTGTGTAAAATGACAAAACTAGCTAAAGGAAAGAAATTTGAAAAAAAAAAAAAAAATCCCAGTAGAAGGTGATGTTAGCAAAGCTTCTGCTAAGCTAACGGACACAAGCAAAGCTAACTGTAGCTACTACTGTAGGTGCTACTTAGCTACTAGCATACGAAGCTGTATTCTAGTACCTCCTCCTCAATCTCCAACGAAGATGTGCTGGCAGCAATTAATGCTCCAAATTCGATGGTTGATAATAGCTTAATACAGCCCTAGCTTCCCTGGTGTCAACACTCAATACTATAAGTGAATGAGTTGCCACAACCGAGAAAGCCACATTGAATCCAATGAGAAGAGATGGAGAGAAAATGTGCTAGCTTAACATCTGAATACAAACAGCAACAAACGAAACTTGATGACCTCGAGGCCCGTTCTCGCCGTCAAAATATCCACATAGTTGGAATCAAGGAGAAAGCTGAAAATGACCATCTGATGGAGTTTGTAGCCAAGATACTCCCCAAGATCCTGAGAGAAGTTCAATCAGCCAATCGAAATCGACCGGGCCCATTGTAGTCCCATGCCAACTAAGGAAGGAAGAGCCAGGCCTTTCATTGTACGGTTACATCACTATCGTGTAAAGGAGCTGGTGCTAAAGCTGACAAGGGAGAAAGCGTCGCTTCAGCAGGAAGGATGGCCGGTATACATCGATCTCGATGTATACCAACCCCATTTTATGCCTGGGAGATACATGTATTTTACTTTACGTTGCCTCTTCAATATATTATATACACTGCACAGTGAAGACGCAGTCATTATCTCATTAGATGCTCAACGAGCTTTTCACCAGGTGGAATGGCCCTGCTGTCACACTTACGGCTTTTGGATTTGGTCCCTCCTTTATGAATTGGATTGAAACAGTACACCCTGTTGCCTCAATTATCACTAACCAAAATATCTCCACACCCTTCACAATACATCGTGGCACCTGCCAAGGTTGTCCTCTCTCACCTTTTTTGTTTGCAATTCTTACTGACCATTGGCAGTGAGCATTAGACAGAATCCTGAAATAGTTCCTATTAACATAATTGACATAATCTTATACATCATTTGTCATTATATGCCGACTACGTACATCTCTAGGCCACAGACAACTGTACCTCCACTTTTGTCTTTATTAACTAAATTCGGTGCATTTTCAGGGTTCACCATAAACTGGGAAAAGAGTGAACTAATGCCGATTACTTTTAATATTAATGTTAACTTTCTCAAACCATCTGTGACAAAGTGGGCGAGACACCATTTGTCATTTTACAGTAAGTATAACATCATATAACTTTAATCATGCTTGTTCTTTTGTTTGTTTAGCCAATTACCACCTTTATTAGCAAAGCACACTTACTATCCCTGGTTTGTTTGTGTTTAGCATTCTATTTTGTTACCATAACAACTAGTATAATCTGGTAAAACAAATCACACAAGACAAGTATTGTTTCATGTCTGTTACTGTTTACTGAGTTTAATGAGAATTAAGTTGCATATTAGATTCTTTGTTCACTTACCTGTACTTACCTGTGGCAGGGCCTGCAGTCAAAGAGTGAGTCAGCCAAACACTTCCTGCTTTTAGGGAATAGGATGACGTCATTGCTGCTGATTGGGTGAAACTGTGTCTAAGGAAGAGCATGAACTGAATTTAATTAAGACAAAGGAATAGAAATGTATTTATTGATTTTCTTGATATTGGTTCTTAATAAATTGATGTTTTTGTACTTAGTAGTTTTAAGTAAAACGGTGTGATTTTGTGAATGCCCCTGCAGGTCTGAGTGGGCATCCCCGATGGGCTGAGCCCTGAGCACATGGGGTTATATAAGCAGTGGCCTGTTTGTGAATGTAGTTATGTGCATGTGATTTTTGCTTTGTTACTTAGAATTTAGTTGAAGTTTGCAGATTTGCTTTGGATGTCTTGCTTTGATTCTTTTGTATTTTTGGTTGCATGTCCACCTGGTAGCTCCTCAGAAATAAATCACATTTGAAAATTCCAAAAACGCCTTGTGAGTCTACCTCTTGCTGCCTTCCGTAACCCTCTGGCTACTCTTCCTCACACCATCCCTTTCAAACAAGCATACAATAATCTCTCTTATCTTGGAGTAACTGTAACTAAGAACCCAGAGGACTTTTTGCAGGTGAACTGGCAAAATAAAATTGAGCAGGTGAAAAAGAGTATAGAATTTTGGAAAATGCTTCCTTTGACTGAAAGAATAAACACCATTAAGATGATTGCTTTGCCACGGTTTTTCCACCTCTTCCAGTTCCATGTTTTAATCACACAGTCCCATTTTAAACAGCTGGACTCAATCATTACACCTTTTGTCTGGAATTATAAATCTGTGACAATAGCCAAAAAACATTTAATCAAATCCAGAGAAGTTGTTGGCTTTGCCTTTACCCCACTTCAAAACGTATTACTGCCCAATTCTGTTTTTTCATGGTGGAAAAGGGCCCTCCCGAGGATTCCCACTCCTACCCAAAATGGCTTTCTCTAGAAAGATCTCTTTGCAATAAGACATCTCTTCCTGCCCTTCTCAATAGCCCATAGCACTGAAGAAAACCAGCTACAGAGTGATAGTGTTGTTATTGACAGTGTCTTATAAATGTGGAAGTAAATTAGGTATTATATTAAAGCCCCAAATATTTATACAGATAGTCCTCTCTGTCATAACCACTCCTTCATACCAGATTTACAGGATAGCCTTCTCCAGCTGGTATCAGAAAGGCAAGAAGTTTATGACTTTCCAGCATCAAATTTCTTCAGGTGGCTGCAAATTAGAGACTTCACAAGAAAATATATACCGAAGTTCAAAAAGTTAAATACACATATGAGGTACTGGAGAAAATTAAAAAGTTCAATCCTGAGAACTGCAGGGCGATCTCTTATTTCTATCAGATTTTGGATAAACAGGTTACACCCAACATGACAACACTTATACAGTTGTGGGCAGAGGAATTTAATGAAGAAATAGATTAAGTGTGGGAAGAATGCCTAATGAACATATATGATTGGTCAGTGAATGTCTGACTTAATTTTATTCAGTTTAAACATTGTAATACTGTACTATTCCAGAACTAAGCTACATAGAATCTTTCCTGACGTATCACCCCTTTGTAATAGATGCAGATGTGCAGAAGGCATTGACCCATCTTCTCTGGTGTTGCAATAAACTGTACACATATTGGCCTTTCCATGCTTCTCTAATGCATTTAAGAAAAACTGGGAGCCTAACCCACTTACAGCTCTCCTGGGCAGAACGAGTGCCCTGCTCATGGTTGATAGATATGAAAGGCTGGTTTGTACGGTGTGGCGATCGCAAAAAAAACTTATTCTGACAATGTGGAAAAAGGACACTGTACCCACATATGAAAGGTGGATTGGAGAATTTGCAAAACACATTACACCTGGAAGGACTGCAATTTCAAAATGAGGATATATCTAACATATTCAACAGGCTTTAGAATCCTGTTTTGGACTTTCTGAAGAGTAAGGACTGGCTTTTTTCACCTCAGCTTTTTATGGTTTATAACAAAATCTCTGTTGACCTGGTACAAATATTAATGTATATGTATATAAAATTTATACATATATAGATATATAGGCCCAGAGTAATAAAAAAACAGTATATGGAGAGTAATATTGCCTTAATGTGCGCCGTGATGATTGAGGCACATTCATAAAACTTCTCCTGTCAGCGCATTGCTTTCACATGAAGGCAGCATTGCTGTGAGGTGAGACAGGTAAAAGCTGATGAAGATCAGCGTGTTAATGAGCTGCTGCATATTTATCAGCCACCATTTATTCTGATTTATCTGGTTTTAAAGCCACAAATCGGCAAAAAAAACATACATTCTGCTTTAGAGATCCTTGTTTTACAAAACTGACACTAGAATAAGAGTTAAATGTGTATTTTAACCCTTTAGTGCAATCGCACTGCACTAGGGTGGGGTGGTGGTGGTGAGGAACTCAGAAGTGTGCAGCAGGTGAGGTGATACTCAACAGAGCGCCTGAATGTGTCTCAGATCAGATCAAAACTCACCATTTAAAAACTGACTGATCAGCTGAGTGACTTTATCTATCNTCAGATCAGATCAAAACTCACCATTTAAAAACTGACTGATCAGCTGAGTGACTTTATCTATCAAAGCTATTGATCACTGACACACGAGGCAAATAAAATTTTAAACGTCACCCAGATTTCATACCGCTGAAATTTATCACCAGACTGAAGCAGGTCTTATTTTTTGCATGTTGGTTTGTTTTATGAATAGCTACAGCATCATGCAAATAAGGAAAAATCTCAGTATGCCTCTTTCAAGACAAACTCTAAAATATGTTGTTACAGGTGTCTATGCATGAGTAAATGTGGTTGCGCTGTGATATTTGCGCATAGCGATGTGGTAAAATGTGCTACAGTTTATGAATCTGGGCCATATGTTTTGTTTTAAGAGCAAAGATAATATTGTAACTGACACTTTTGACGATGTGCTGTTTTGGGGGGTTTTCTGGGGATGTTTCTATGTTTTACAATTGAAATATATATATATATATATATATATAAATAATCTACTTGGTAAAACAGATTGCCACTGATTTTTAACACTTAATATGTATCAATGAAAACTTTTACCAAAATGTTTAAATCTGAGGCACAGACACTTCCAGTGATGAGCTGTTAATTTTTCATCAGACCCACATCAAACCTCAAATACATGAAATTGTTACTGCAACAGAAATGTCAGACTCAACAAGTGACAAGCTGGCAAATGTTGCAAGTTTCAGCTCAACGTCTGCAGTTCAGAAACAGGTCAGGATGTAAAATGTAAAGTACAGCGTCAGACAGGCGACAATGTGAATCTTAGAGGAAGTACAAGATTAAAAAAAAAAAAAAAATATACAGGTGTAGCAATGCTGTTTATATTATAGGAATATTGTAAGTAATACTTTGATGATGTTGGTACAGGAGGAGACATGCTGAACTTTTGCAGACATGAGAAACATTCACATCAAATTTAATATTATACAAAGTTTTTGTGATAATTTGAAGTAGATTATCTGGAATTGAAAGACGCTGACACATAGCGCATAAACAAAACACATTACAAAAGCTGGCAATTGTTTTTTTCGCACCTTTTCTAAGTCATCAGTGGAGTTGAGGGAAATCATAGGAGGCTCGCTGTAGTGAAACATCATGCTGCCATCTCAGGCATGAGTTTTCCTCTGTTAGCCAGCATGCTGCATAATCGAGAATGAAATATGATGGAACCTGGACAACTGAGGTAAAGAAGCTGCTGCAGATTTGATAGGAGTTGATATTTTTTACATAAAGTAGAAAGTGACTGAGGTTTTTAGGCTCAAAGGAAAGGCATGTATTTGAAGCGTAATGAATGTCATTGTGAAGCGGCTACCTGTGTTACAGGTAAAGAGTCAGACATATGTGGAACTTTATGTGGCTTCTCTAAAAGCAAACATACGTCACACGGGAATTATCCAGAAACAGGATGAGAAAAAGAGGAAGGAAAGCGAGTATCAAGCTACCAAATATAATATAGTATGTGTGTGTGTGTGTGTGTGTGTGTGTGTGTGTGTGTGTGTATCNTACCAAATATAATATAGTATGTGTGTGTGTGTGTGTGTGTGTGTGTGTATCAGTTGAGTCATTTGATCAAATTACCTGCAGAATCAATAGATGGTGCACCATGTGCATACGTGTACTGAGCCTTGTCAGACAACATAAGACTTTAGAAGTCACAGTTTAGAAACTGTAAGAAATAAGAACCTGTGTTAAAAACAGTTGTAGAACAGTGATTATTTCTCTGACTGTAATCATTCCATCTAAAACTCAAGACATCGCTAAAACAATGAGCCAGTATGTTAGTTCAGACAGAGCTTTGCAATCAAACAAATGTCACTGATGTGAAATTACTGTTGCTCTGATCTATACAGTATCTAATCCCAGTTTTACTCTAAACAACAAACACAAAACCTGTCCTCTGCTCTGCCCAGACTTTCCCTAAAGTCCCTCTTTTCCCATTCTCCCAAGGAAAATCCAAAGCAGAGACCAATCAGAGGCATCAGGTTATTTTTAGGGCTGGGAAAATTAATGCGTTAATTTTTGTGACTAATGTGGACTGTTTAACGCATCCGTTTTTTCACTTCCTGAGGCTATGCTAATCTTTTCGTTTTACCTTCACTTCCTGTGGCTAATGTTATATGCTCATGCTAGATCAGCCTTTTAGATGTAAAGTTCTGCTTTAAAAAATTAGCGATGGCTCTTGTTGAAACCAGACAAACTCAGTTGCTTAGCATGTGTCGTTTTAACTTCATTCATCAAAAACACAGAAACAACTAAAACAGCTTCATAGCCTTTTAGCCTCACTTTAGCTTTACTGGNTTCATCAAAAACACAGAAACAACTAAAACAGCTTCATAGCCTTTTAGCCTCACTTTAGCTTTACTGCGTTGCTGTGCTTGATGCATTCAAGCTAACACTAACGCGACACAAACAGGATTCAGTCTTTTCAGAATAAGACAAACTTCACCTTGAACAAAGTCATGTTTTCAGAATAAGATGATTTTCTTACAAGAACGTCAACCTTGACCAGTTACCAACTTGAAGCCATGAATAACATGCAAACTTCTTTTAACATGTCAACCAAGCTAGTTTCTGCTCTGAACTCAATAAAAGTGTTAGTTAACCCAAAAGAAAGTATATCATGAAAATAAATAAAATGAACCAATTACAAAATAAAGTTACTGTAGTGTACAAAGACTGCACTTGCTCAAGTAGTATTTTTGTTGGAAATGGATAATCACAGGTTGTAGTCTAGGTTTAAAAAAATGCCATTAAGCAAATGTTACCTAAAATATATTTCCTTTGCATTGATTCTACATTCATTTGGTGATTCAGTGTATAAGGATTACAAGTTTCTGTGATTAACTCAGTTACGTACTCTGAAATAACACCCAGACTTACAAATGTACTAATTGATGTTCTGATTTGTCCAAATGTGGGGCAGCCTGGGAGGCAGAACTCCGTCCAGGTGTCCTGGAATGCATGGAGAAGCTTTTTGTACGGCCCCCCCATTGGAGTTTGTAAAAAGCAGTGGAGTCGCTCCCCTGTAGGAACTCCCAGATGCATATCAGGTCCAGAAACCACTGGAACTCCAGCCTGGTCAGAGGAATCATTGCATGTCCAAAGGTGGATGCTGTTTTGTGGTGTGCCACCTGAGGGGGAATATTAACCCAACCCACAACACACTGTGACAGATTGACCTATGGGGTGCCAGCCAGGTCTCTCTCCTGACATGTAAGAGTATTAATTTTTCTTTGTATTTAGTCAGTCAGTTGGTCAGTCACAAAGGATGTAAGTTTTGTTTTTTGTATGAACTTACCCCCCTACAACATGTAATCAAGGAAAGAAAAACACCAGACACAAAACACACATACAAGGGAAACAGTTTGGCCGTTCAAAATATATATTAAAGCAAATTGTTTCCCCATACCCAAAACTAAATCACAGTCCAATAAATCAAAATGACTGCCAATGCAGTTTCAGTTCTGTTTGTCTCAGTTCAGTTCAATAAATCCAAACAGTTTCCATTCAGTTCAAAAACTCAGAAGGGTATGCAACAATCCCACAAAGTAGTTCCATCAGTGCAAACCCAAACAGTTTCAGTTCAGCACCATATCAATATCTTCAAACAATATCCAGAAAAACTCACAATCCCCCTTTTATTTTGAAGTCAGGAGTCAGGGCAAGAAGTCGAATCTGTTTGTTTGTGATGGTTATACCGGAGTGAAGAATAGACAGAGAAAACCGCCAGCTCACGGCAACCAGGAAGTTGAAGTGGAAGCGATAAAGTAAACCAAGTATAATCCAATGCAACAGAAGAGCGGTGAGCACTGCGGGCGACTGTTATAAATCCAAGGGTTTAAACAACCTCACTGAGACTATCTATGAGCAGTGTTTGCTCCGCGCTCCGACCTCGTTACTTTGTAGCATCTCTTCCCTAGATGAAATACAGTAGATGAAATGCGAGCATGCAAATAACTGTGTAACGTATACCTTGATGAGAACCTACCCACTTGCATTTTGCTGCACGTTGGTGATGTCACTGACCAGCAGGTTCTCAAACGCACTCTTGCGGTGGCCAGTCAATGACAAGAAGTACCCAGCTAACATCCCGAAAACACGGGCCCAATTAGTGTTGTTTGGGGATTTTTCCAGGGTCTCTGGTGAAGCGGGACAAGAAGACGTAGTTGTGAAATTTAAGCAACAGCACGATTTTGTGAAAAAATGCCTGAAAAAACCTGAAACTTACTCAGAGTACCGGGAAGCCGTCATGTGGCCTCGCTATGGTACACCTTCAGGATGGGCGCGCTGATGATTTTAGCTGTAAGACAGAAACGATAAACAAAGGAAAGTGGATCCCCAGGCTGTAGTGCAGAGTTTTCTGCCCCAAATAGAAATTGTAATCCTTACCAGACTTCTCTGCCCTGAAAGCCTGCCTTGTGGCTAACCAGGTGTTTTAAACTCTTGTCATGACACCTTCCATGAAAAAAGAGGCAGAGCGGAGAAGCTGCAGAGGTGCTCTCACACTTGGAAGCTGAGCCTTCAGCAGGTACTGGACAAACATTCTGACGCTCAAGATGTACGCGCATACTGTCGTCACCTTGTGTGCAGAGAAGCTGTCCACCCAAGTGAAACAGCAAAGTAAGTAGTCATTGCACATAATTGACCAGCAACTGCAGAAATTCAAGCTAATTCAAAGTGCAAGTAACACTACTTGTCTTTGTGTTTTTGTTTGTCTTCGTGTTGTTGTTCAGGTGTTTAGCCCTCCTTGATAGAAACTGATTGTTAGTTTTAAATAAAATGTGATAGGTTGGCCAAGAAGAGCAGGTGAAGATGACACTCACATTCACTAAGCACTATACATTCTCTGTCTGATGCAAGATCAAACTGTATATATTGCATATACACACGCAAAATGGTTTATGCTGATCCTCTGGACCCCAAACCCGCCAGTGGGTTTGAAAGGCATGTTTTCTTTTTAAAAAATCACCAAAATTACACTATTTATCATAGCCAGAAACTGTAACAATCAAAATTATCATTGGGTTTTCAAATTTCCGACAGTCCTTGAACTAATCATGCGCGCCGAACACATCTGTCAGGAAAAATAACCAAATCTAAGCTTAAAATAGTGATATTTCCTCAAAATCACTTTATTATACACTTTATTCTACATTATTCTCTCATTAAAAAATTCTCCAAAAAATAAACCATTTGCACAATCCAGATTCTGTAAAAAAAAAAAAAAAAAAAATTCTGCGCTCCTCAGCGCAACTGGGAAACCTTGAGTGACTTGGCTGAGACAAAAAGTCATGTGACAAAAATTCAACGAATGTTTGAACTGCAGGCTGGAGCAGAAAGGACGGGATGGAGAGGACAGAGAGATATTGTCAAGAGAGATAGTCGAACAAAAAAGAAAGCATACTTGAGCAATAAAATAAAATCTGCATGGTGAAATGGCTTTCTAGAGTTGATGTNAAAAAGAAAGCATACTTGAGCAATAAAATAAAATCTGCATGGTGAAATGGCTTTCTAGAGTTGATGTGCAGAGTAGTGTGGAGAAAAACCAGAGAAAAGTTAAAAAAAACAAACACCTAGTTTGTATAAATTGTAAAAATGTAAACAGTTCAGTAATGTATAGCATGTGGACCCCCCCCCCCCCNCCCCCTTTTTTTCCCGATATTGGGGAACTTGTAGGCACTTGGAAAAATATTGTATATATAGTCCATCTTTTTTTTAATTTTTTAAAAATAAATTATCAAAGAAATTCAACTTACATTTTTTCTTTATTTTTATGATTTATGACATAACTGTGTTATACTGCACAAAGGACATTTTTGAGTTCTTCCTACATATAGCCATGATTTTGCTGCTTCCATAGAGGTGCAGGACTTGCAGGTACAGTGAAAAATGAGCCACAGTGAGTAAAAACGTGACAGGAGACCAGAAACTGCTTGGGGTCCAGAGGGTGTTAATCACAATTAATCATACATACTGTTGAAATAGGCTTCTGTAAATGGGATCATCTTCTCATCAATCGAGACACATTCCAGTCGAGCCTGAAGCAAACACCCTTTGAGAATGCGATCCATAAAATCCTCGTCTTCCAGAATCCCTCATATCTTCTGAAGTGTCACTGTCAATTACTACTTTCCGATGTTTCCTCATTTTGAAATAAATGCCATGATTGATTTTGTCACTAATGGCAGGAATGCGTAGGGCACTGGGCCAGAACATCCCGATTTGTGGGTAAGACACACAAGATATCAACAATGACTCTCCAAAGAAATGATAACTCTGATGGACGTAGTGTTGAGAGAACTGTCAGTGTTGGACATTGACATAGCATTTGTGCAATCAGTAACGAGTTTCATCAACTCTGTCAATGTACTGCTCCATACAGTCCATACAGACATATCACTGTGCAATCAACATTTACTTCATAATGATAAATTAAAGCAGAAATCTTGTCTATTACCATTTTAAACTGTCTTAACCCACTGCTCACTTAAAGGCTATATATCTCCTTCTTGATATTACACAGTTTTTTAAATCTAGTCAAATTTTACCTTTTGATTGTTATCCACAGACGAAGGTTCAGAGTCATTTTGTGGCACAATAGTCATTGCATCTGGTACATCCAATTCTGCTCCATGTTGTTCACCACAGCAGACATGTCTGTAGGTCTTCCAGGGGGCTCACTTGCATGGTGTGATGTGACTGAGAGGGAGTATGGCTCTGCACAATGTCTCAATGTCCCACACCCCATAAGCAACATAGGTTAATAATTATAGATAATGCTAGCATCCTAACATTTACATTGAATAATTTCTTTAAACAAATGTAGCTATAGTACACTTAATACATTTATAATGACATTAAAAACTACAAGAAACCAAAGGAGTGTTAAGCAAAAATGTAAATACAAAAACAAGAAAATTCTAAATTATGGAATAAAATACAGAAAAGAGAAAAGTTCTTTTTAAGATTACCTGTTGATGTTGAAGGTAGGCATTTTTAATTCTTGTCCTATTACTTGTGATATTGGGGATTCCTAAGTCCTTGCACACAATTCCCCAGAAACTCCCTTCTGGATAAGCACTTTCTTTGGCATGTGGCCCATCTGCCTTGTCCTGTAACTTCTGGATGCATGACAGAATGTCCATTGCACTCTTTAAGACTTTTCTGGACTATTCTGGACTATTCAAGCAAGGGATGTTATCTTCTAAACTTGGTCTAAGCAATTAATACATGTGCAAATGGAATTAACACTTACCCTCCCAAATCTTCTTCTTCTTCTTCTTTTCCTTTCGGCTTTCCCTTCAGGGGTCACCACAGCGAATCAT